>QRDG01001411.1:205645-309792 GCA_012064385.1 Puccinellia tenuiflora
ACTTGGAGGAATGCCATTCCAATAGGCAAGCCCTTGCCCGAGTCCCGCAGCCCACTAACAACAACCCAGCTCCGCAAGGACCAGCAACAATTAAGCTCCAGAAGCCACCACCATCAATGGAAGCTCTGAAGTTTGGACTCGATACTTTCCATCCAGGACCAGCCGCAACCCACAACCTCCGATCCCTTCGCAGCTTGGCGTTGTGCCAGAAGGCATCCCTGAGACTCTAGCCGTGGAGGCGAGGAGCCTAGTGGATACCAAGCTTTGCTTAGGACCAAACCTGCAGGCTCCTGAAGGCAGCAAAGTGAATGAAGCCCAGACCAAGTCCCCACCAAGTGAGGAGTCCTAAGTTTGTAGGTGAGAGTTGTAAGGTTGCTGTTCTTCTGTGTTGCTTGTACGCATGTTAGCTTGGCAGCTGTTATGGGACTTGTTATTTCAACTCCGTGTGAAAACTTGATGTTTGCTCGCTTGTTAACTACTTGCTTGACGTGCGTCAAAACACCATGCCCTTTCTTCCAAAAAAAAAAGGTTTTGAACAATGACAGAACATCTAAAACAGGACGTGTATGTGAACCAACACACATATGCCCACCTGTAAAATTTACACACCATTTGAATGGGATATTATTTTCTAGTACGAAAAATATTTTGGTGTGTTGCTCGACTCTAACCATTAAGTGGATGTATTTGAGGATACACTGTACCCATGGTTCCCCGCTCACTTGATAATTCATGTGTAGATCTGGTTTGATTTGCCATGCTTGTGTTGGTTGAACTAAAAACCTTAGATTTAATCTTATAACAATAGTGGCACATCCTATGCTGATTGATTGCGTGAGCCCCTGCCATGCCATCCTTAGAATGCATGAGTGTGATATGAATGTCATGCTTTGATAATGTTTGTTTTAGTAAAATATCCTGTTGAGCGTTAAACTCTAATATCTTGTAGAAAAAGTTTTAAAATATTTTAAATATAGGGTATATTAAACCTTACAAGATATCTTGTATAACCCCGGAATCTTTTAAGTCTCCGAATCTCGGGACGAGATTCTTTTTAAGGGGGGAAGGTTTGTCACATCCCGAAAATTCGTCCCTAATTTTAGTGATGTTTTCCCACGCCTGAAATACTTTTTCGATTTTCAAAACATTTTCTTTGAACCAGATGGTCTTTGACTTGACTTTGGTTGCGCTCTCTTGGAAATTTCCCAACAAATCCCCGACCTTTGCCGACCCCACCATAACTTCATACCATTGTCTTGCCGGTCGAACATTGATTCCATTTGGGAATTCTAAAACCACTCCCATCTACCCCACCAAAAGCCACCACCCAGTTATAGCTTGAAATAAATTCTACCAAACTACCATATGGTTCCCTCATACATGTACATCACTCCCATGGAAAAATATTTCATAGTCCCATGCAATAATTCCAAGTTTATTCATATTGCCTATTATGCCATCTTCGATTCCGAAATTATCTGGACACCTTCCACTCATCCAAAAATTCTGAAATTTTGGCGAGGTACATGATTTAACCTCCTGAACATTCCACTCCATTGGCCCAACCTCATTTGAGCAATATTTGAGGTACTTCCCTTGTAATGCTTTTCTTGCCTAATTGCAATTTCCAAAGCAACCCCTAGCTACAAAAATCATTTGGCATTGCCACTTTGCCAATCTGACAATATCCCATACACAACCACATATCCACAATATTAGGCCAATATAATTTGAGTAGGTGCATTTGGCATACCCATGCCATTAGGGCATTTTTGGACACCAAATTCTTTGACCAACCTCCAGGTACCCAATTGGGCTCAAACTTCACCAACATCCTACATACACCTATCCTAGCCTACCGTGAATTTTGGGGAATTTTCTGAGATGGGGAAGACCTCTGTCATTTCATCGAACACCTGGCGCAACCCCGGTTTTCTGAAAATCTTATACATAAAAGTTTGTCACCTTTGAGTGATTCTAGTTTTGTTGTGTTGGTCTCGTCGTTACGAACCCAGTAGTGCGACCCGTTTTCCATTCCATGCCCCGAGTCAACGGGAACGCGACGATGTCGCTCGCGTCGTGCTCTGGACATCCCGGACGCACGATTAGGCGTGACCTAAACCTGCCTAGCCCAAAAACCCTGCCTAATTCCCGCACAGTAACTTCACTATGGAGCACTGCACATCCAGCTCGGCGTCCCTATCCAGCTCCCGTCCTTATCCCCTTCGTTGATTTTATTTTTGGAGCCAGCATCGAAGTGTCGCTGTCCATTGCTCCTTGCCCCTGCCTATATAGAGGCCAGGTCGATCCCTCTCCGCGCAGACCGACCGCACTCTCCTCACTCCCTCTCCTTTCCTAAGAGCCAGTGGCTCAGCGTGCTCGTGGTGCGCATCGTGCACGGCCATCGTGGCCGGCGGCCAAGACGAGCTTGTGCTCACCAGCACCCGTGCCTCCCGAGCCCGGCGTCCACCCATCTCCCACCACCGCCCCTTCCCCAGTATCAGCCTCGCCCTCCCCCGGCGTCGCTGTTCTCCCCCGTCCCCGGCGCATCCACCCTTGGCCGCGCCCATGGACGCTGCCCGCGTCGTCGTCCTCGAGCCCCGACGCCGCCATCGCGAAGCCGTCCCCCAAGCCCAGCTTCTCGCCGCCCCGGCCGCGAGTACGCCGCCGCTGTGGCCGCGTGCTTGAGGCCTCGCCTCCCTGCCCCGTGATCGACCACGCCGCCATGCCGTTCCCCGCCGTCGTCCGCAGGCAACCCCGCCTGCCGCCGCATCACCATCCCAAACCCCGGCGCGGTCCACACCTCGGCCTCGCGCCGCGCCGCCCGCGGCCCCGCCTGCGCCTTCCTCGGACGCGGTAGAGGACGGCGAACCCTCGCTGCGGCCCTATTTCCCCCCCTTCGAGCCGCCCCACCTCTCGGGAGCGGCCATGGCCGAGCGGGTGAGCTCGCGGGCGATGCGTAGGAGGCGCCCCGCCGTCTGCCTCGCCTCCCACCTACGTGGACCTCCACGGCCGGCCGTTGCCCCGGCCCTCCCTTGGCGGTCGGTCGTCGACGGCAACAGCGGCGGAAACCGGCCCGAGCTCCTCCCGTACGCCAATCGTGCAGGGAAGAAGCCAATCAATTGATTTTGGGC
This sequence comes from Puccinellia tenuiflora, assembly GCA_012064385.1. Lineage (NCBI taxonomy): Eukaryota > Viridiplantae > Streptophyta > Magnoliopsida > Poales > Poaceae > Puccinellia > Puccinellia tenuiflora. The sequence continues at coordinate 208,780 of QRDG01001411.1, forward strand.
TAGCTGAAAGCGTAATATTTTTTTTCCCTCAGGTTTACGTTTCCTGGCTGGAGGAAAGCGTATTTCTGAGGAGTGTGCGCAACCAGCCCGGCCCAGTTCAGAATCAGCCCATTCCGTTTTTTTCAGAAGTGAGCAGCAAATAGTTAAACTTCGCCGAGCTATATCTTTTGAACCGTAACTCCGTTTGAGGGTGATTCAAATTTGTAAATTCCTAGTTTCAGAGCTCTATCCAGCGGTATAGGTTTTACATTTTTGTAAAAATGTTTATATGCTCAGCACCCGTGTATGTATGTATGTATGTATAGGTGTATTCCACAGTACCGGCAAGCCGAGACCCTAACCCGCGACGTTGCCTGTGACCCCGAAACCAAATGGCGTCAATCGTCGAAGGCAAGCTAACCACTTGCTATGAACACTCAAGCGGTGATGTTTTTTGCATATTAGCGTGGTATTTTATGTTATGGCTATTCGATGCTGATGTTGGTTCCTGTGATTCCATGTGTGTACTTGCATGCTAGGTTTATTTCGAGATTAGATAGCAACGCGTTTTTCATTTCCAGTTATAGTTAGCGACGCCATGCTTCACTCATCATCCATGTGTGTGTTAGAAATGACGTGTGAATAATTTGTGCGCCTCGCATTTGCGTGGCTTTGTCGAACCATCTAACTGGATAACTATAAAACATGCGATCCCATGATTGTTTGCTTCTTCTCCTTCGCCGAGGTGAGGAGCGGACGAATGTCGTCTTATGATCCTCGAGTTGGGGGCATTTGCCAAAGAGTTATTTGCTTCTTCTCCCTCCGTCAAACTTGGATGGCGTTATGCCCGCTTTGACTGCGACGCTTGGGACGCTGGGCTTTTCATTTGGGTCTTTTTGCCAAGATTGCTGACACCACGTCGAGTCAATCCTCGAGTGGAATGGATGCTTTCTTTCTTATGATTGCTTATCATCTGTCAACTGTGCGTCACGAGATATCGTGGCTTTGGTTTATATCCGTCAACCTGTGCGTCACGAGATATCGTGACTTTGTTTTCATTCCTGTATACGATAAACCCATGTCCCGTGGGTTGAGTTTCCGGCCGGCGACTAAATACATGTTGGGCACCGCCCACGTGGATTGAATCTCGTCTACTTTTCTGTAGAGTTGTGGCGTGTGTTGGACGGTACCATGCACCACTCCCCATTCCGGCGACGATGGACTGGAGGAACCGCCGCAGTCAATGGAATGGAGGAACGGGATCGCGTGGACGCCTCCACTAACTTTTGTAGTCGATCTGTGGCTGCTACTGGCTGGAGGTATCTCCGCCATCGCCCGGTTGACGCTAACCAACTGTGCTGTTTATTTTCTTTTACTCACCCTGTGGCTGTCACTGGTCGGAGTTATCTCCGCCATCGCCCGGTTGAAACTAACCATTGATTGAACTAACTATATATTGTTTGAAATATTGGGTGCAGTTTGTTTCTGTTTCATGTTGATATGATATTACGATTTTGCATTGGGACTAATCTGTTTCATGTTGATATGATATTATATTTATTGTGTTGGACTAATCCTTTATTGTGTTGGACTAATCCTCTGTTGTTTGGACATGTGTTGAAAGAAACTGGATTAAATGAAAACCCCCCTCCCAACCTTCGATAGGGTCAGTCCATAGTGCCACCAATCTGAACCTTGAACGCACTACCACTGTCGCCCAAATGGGAGAGCCATAGCCTATGTAACCTATCAAGCCTCCTTTGATGCTACCCACTTGGCAAGTCTAGTCGGATACTGCATAGTTGTGGTCGGGGCTAGTCTTGTGAAGGTTCCGGAGCTAGGCGTTGCTCATGAGTTGGGGACGTGCCGGATTCACTTCGTCATAAGACTTAGCCCGAGTGGTAAGTCGGTAGCTATACAAGGAGTGTCTGGGTAGCGTGAACGGTTATGTAAGTGTATCTTGCCTTAGCTAAGTAAGGTGCACTTAGATGGGGTGGTACTGCACCTCTCGAGAGTGTGTCAACTAGCAGCTAGCCTCGTTCCTAGGTCATGGATCAGTTCAGTGTCGGTCACACTATTGTCCTTTGTCGAGTCCGGAGGTTAAACTTAAGCTTGGTTGAAAGAAAGATGAACAACCTGATTACAATAGCTGATGCAGGGAATGTTACTCGAGTCGTGGATGGTTACCGCGTTTGGGGGGTGAAGGCGTGATCGTTGGGAGCCTAGAGTTAGGCGAGCCAACGTCAGCCGTGCATGCCCCGAGCAGAGATATGAGGCCAGTGGGCCTAGCAGTGTGACAGATGAGATAAGGCGTGAGGCCTAGTGGTGATGTCAGGTGATGTTTAATATTTGGTACCAATGGGAACCCCGTTATTCGTCACAGTTAAGTTCTTTGTGTGATCCCCGGTATACGATCCAACCCCACCTGGCTTGGACTCTGTGCTGGTGATACCCCTGTTATTTGCTTATGACATGATTTGTTGTGCTGCCTTGTTGCTACCCACTTGGACTGCCGTAGGTAGACACTTGCTATGTTTAGATTATTTTTGTTGCTAGCTACTTGTTGCCCGATTGCTTGACTGTTCATGTCTTGTGGTTATTTTCTTGCGAGTACGTCATTGTACTCAAACTGGCTTTTCATGTGGCCAGACGTGGAGAGGATTCATTTTCTACCATAGCAAAGAGATGGAGCAAGAGCGTGCTAGGATCAGTAGCCCAGCCAGATGCCTGTGGAATGGAGCCGCACTAAGCCGTTGCCGTATCATTGTCTTCCGCTGCCAGTTAAACTCTGTCCCGTGCCATACTTGGCCATGATAATTTTTCATGCCTTGATGGCCATGTAAAACCATTTGAAGCCCTCTGGGCCTGATTGTGTAATGATATTTCCGCTATGTTGCATTGTCGTAACGTGCTTCCGGATATCCTGGGCTGGCGCACGGGGCGACCGCCTCTCTGGTGACAGGTGCCAGAGGGGGGGTGCCACAGAGCATGGTATCAGAGCACCAGGCTGGCTGTAGACTACCCTAGCATGGAGAGCCCCGCCTTACTTTTGCCCGACAACGACCTGATGGATTTACCCCGTATCCGCCTAACCGGCATGGCCGGTGGTTGGTCAACAGTATGGTGCAGTAAAACTTGTCCAATCTTACCCAACCAGACTTGTCGGTTTCTTCCTTGAGAAGGAATCGACACTACCCATTAGTATGAAACCCGAGTCCTGCTACCTATAAAATACCACCCTCGCTTGCTATCCTTTGGAACCCAACTCTCTTGAAGCAGATCCCGCCAGAAATCTTGCGCTCTCCTCTCTCCCAAGTACACCAGCTTGAGTTTTTAGATGGCACCTACCCTTATATTCGAGACGACCGCTGAGTTTTCGCCCCGGTTTTCCACCTTTGTTATGGGAAGCTGCTCGCGATATTATTGGTTGTGTTTCTCGCCCGGTGTACCATGTATATCGGTCTAACCTCTCCTCCTGTGTGAGTGAGTATCATGCCGATGTGTATGTCGGCACAAGTGCCATAGGAAGCGCGACGCCGGTTGTGAGTCAAGCCACTTCGTGGATTCCCCTGAGATGGCGCTCCAAGTTGCAGCTTGGAAATGTCTCGCTCGTCTGCGGTACTTTGAAGCCGCGATGGAACCTCCTGCATCTCGCTTTTTCCCGCCAAGATCCCTTGCAAGCCCCAGCCATCCCATGGTAAGCATCGAAGTGATGCTCAACTCAACCTTGTCACATCTCGTAGCCTACACCACCGCCTTGGAGAGTATCCTTGTCTACCACTTGGAGGAATGCCATTCCAATAGGCAAGCCCTTGCCCGAGTCCCGCAGCCCACTAACAACAACCCAGCTCCGCAAGGACCAGCAACAATTAAGCTCAGAAGCCACCACCATCAATGGAAGCTCTAAAGTTTGGACTCGATACTTTCCATCCAGGACCAGCCGCAACCCACAACCTCCGATCCCTTCGCAGCCTTGGCGTTGTGCCAGAAGGCATCCCTGAGACTCTAGCCGTGGAGGCGAGGGGCCTAGTGGATACCAAGCTTTGCTTAGGACCAAACCTGTAGGCTCCTGAAGGCAGCAAAGTGAATGAAGCCCAGACCAAGTCCCCACCAAGTGAGGAGTCCTAAGTTTGTAGGTGAGAGTTGTAAGGTTGGCTGTTCTTCTGTGTTTGCTTGTAACGCATGTTAGCTTGGCAGCTGTTTTGGGACTTGTTATTTCAACTCCGTGTGAAAACTTGATGTTTGCTCGCTTGTTAACTACTTGCTTGACGTGCGTCAAAACACCATGCCCTTTCTTCCAAAAAAAAAAGTTTTGAACATATGACAGAACATCTAAAACAGGACGTGTATGTGAACCAACACACATATGCCCACCTGTAAAATTTACACACCATTTGAATGGGATATTATTTTCTAGTACGAAAAATATTTTGGTGTGTTGCTCGACTCTAACCATTAAGTGGATGTATTTGAGGATACACTGTACCCATGGTTCCCGCTCACTTGATAATTCATGTGTAGATCTGGTTTGATTTGCCATGCTTGTGTTGGTTGAACTAAAAACCTTAGATTTAATCTTATAACAATAGTGGCACATCCTATGCTGATTGATTGCGTGAGCCCCTGCCATGCCATCCTTAGAATGCATGAGTGTGATATGAATGTCATGCTTTGATAATGTTTGTTTTAGTAAAATATCCTGTTGAGCGTTAAACTCTAATATCTTGTAGAAAAAGTTTTAAAATATTTTAAATATAGGGTATATTAAACCTTACAAGAGATATCTTGTATAACCCCGAGAATCTCTTTTAAGTCTCCGAATCTCGGGACGAGATTCTTTTTAAGGGGGGAAGGTTTGTCACATCCCGAAAATTCGTCCCTAATTTTAGTGATGTTTTCCCACGCCTGAAAAACTTTTTCGATTTTCAAAACATTTTCTTTGAACCAGATGGTCTTTGACTTGACTTTGGTTGCGCTCTCTTGGAAATTTCCCAACAAATCCCCGACCTTTGCCGACCCCACCATAACTTCATACCATTGTCTTGCCGGTCGAACATTGATTCCATTTGGGAATTCTAAAACCACTCCCATCTACCCCACCAAAAGCCACCACCCAGTTATAGCTTGAAATAAATTCTACCAAACTACCATATGGTTCCCTCATACATGTACATCACTCCCATGGAAAAATATTTCATAGTCCCATGCAATAATTCCAAGTTTATTCATATTGCCTATTATGCCATCTTCGATTCCGAAATTATCTGGACACCTTCCACTCATCCAAAAATTCTGAAATTTTGGCGAGGTACATGATTTAACCTCCTGAACATTCCACTCCATTGGCCCAACCTCATTTGAGCAATATTTGAGGTACTTCCCTTGTAATGCCTTTTCTTGCCTAATTGCAATTTCCAAAGCAACCCCTAGCTACAAAAATCATTTGGCATTGCCACTTTGCCAATCTGACAATATCCCATACACAACCACATATCCACAATATTAGGCCAATATAATTTGAGTAGGTGCATTTGGCATACCCATGCCATTAGGGCATTTTTGGACACCAAATTCTTTGACCAACCTCCAGGTACCCAATTGGGCTCAAACTTCACCAACATCCTACATACACCTATCCTAGCCTACCGTGAATTTTGGGGATTTTTCTGAGATGGGGAAGACCTCTGTCATTTCATCGAACACCTGGCGCAACCCCGGTTTTCTGAAAATCTTATACATAAAAGTTTGTCACCTTTGAGTGATTCTAGTTTTGTTGTGTTGGTCTCGTCGTTACGAACCCAGTAGTGCGACCCGTTTTCCATTCCATGCCCCGAGTCAACGGGAACGCGACGATGTCGCTCGCGTCGTGCTCTGGACATCCCGGACGCATGATTAGGCGTGACCTAAACCTGCCTAGCCCAAAAACCCTGCCTAATTCCCGCACAGTAACTTCACTATGGAGCACTGCACATCCAGCTCGGCGTCCCTATCCAGCTCCCGTCCTTATCCCCTTCGTTGATTTTATTTTTGGAGCCAGCATCGAAGTGTCGCTGTCCATTGCTCCTTGCCCCTGCCTATATAGAGGCCAGGTCGACCCCTCTCCGCGCAGACCGACCGCACTCTCCTCACTCCCTCTCCTTTCCTGAGAGCCAGTGGCTCAGCGTGCTCGTGGTGCGCATCGTGCACGGCCATCGTGGCCGGCGGCCAAGACGAGCTTGTGCTCACCAGCACCCGTGCCTCCCGAGCCCGGCGTCCACCCCATCTCCCACCACCGCCCCTTCCCCAGTATCAGCCTCGCCCTCCCCCGGCGTCGCTGTTCTCCCCCGTCCCCGGCGCATCCACCCTTGGCCGCGCCATGGACGCTGCCCGCGTCGTCGTCCTCGAGCCCCGACGCCGCCATCGCGAAGCCGTCCCCAAGCCCAGCTCTCGCCGCCCCGGCCGCGGTACGCCGCCGCTGTGGCCGCGTGCTTGAGGCCTCGCCTCCCTGCCCCGTGATCGACCACGCCGCCATGCCGTTCCCCGCCGTCGTCCGCAGCAACCCCGCCTGCCGCCGCATCACCATCCCCAACCCCGGCGCGGTCCACCCCTCGGCCTCGCGCCGCGCCGCCCGCGGCCCCGCCTGCGCCTTCCTCGGACGCGGTAGAGGACGGCGACCTCGCTGCGGCCCTATTTCCCCCCCCTTCGAGCCGCCCCACCTCTCGGGAGCGGCCATGGCCGAGCGGGTGAGCTCGCGGGCGATGCGTAGGAGGCGCCCCGCCGTCTGCCTCGCCTCCCACCTACGTGGACCTCCACGGCCGGCCGTGCCCCGGCCCTCCCTGCGGTCGGTCGTCGACGGCAACAGCGGCGGAAACCGGCCCGAGCTCCTCCCGTACGCCAATCGTGCAGGGAAGAAGCCAATCAATTGATTTTGGGCTAGCTGAAAGCGTAATATTTTTTTTCCCTCAGGTTTACGTTTCCTGGCTGAGAAAGCGTATTTCTGAGGAGTGCGCAACCAGCCCGGCCCAGTCAGAATCAGCCCATTCCGTTTTTTTTCAGAAGTGAGCAGCAAATAGTTAAACTTCGCCGAGCTATATCTTTTGAACCGTAACTCCGTTTGAGGTGATTCAAATTTGTAAATTCCTAGTTTTCAGAGCTCTATCCAGCGGTATAGGTTTTACATTTTTGTAAAATGTTTATATGCTCAGCACCCGTGTATGTATGTATGTATGTATAGGTGTATTCCACAGGTACCGGCAAGCCGAGACCCTAACCCGCGACGTGCCTGTGACCCCGAAACCAAATGGCGTCAAACGTCGAAGGCAAGCTAACCACTTGCTATGAACACTCAAGCGGTGATGTTTGTTGCATATTAGCGTGGTATTTTATGTTATGGCTATTCGATGCTGATGTTGGTTCCTGTGATTCCATGTGTGTACTTGCATGCTAGGTTTATTTCGAGCTTAGATAGCAACGCCGTTTTCATTTCCAGTATAGTTAGCGACGCCATGCTTCACTCATCATCCATGTGTGTGTTAGAATGACGTGTGAATAATTTGTGCGCCTCGCATTTGCGTGGCTTTGTCGAACCATCTAACTGGATAACTATAAAACATGCGATCCCATGATTGTTTGCTTCTTCTCCTTCGCCGAGGTGAGGAGCGGACGAATGTCGTCTTATGATCCTCGGAGTTGGGGGCATTTGCCAAAGAGTTATTTGCTTCTTCTCCCTCCGTCAAACTTGGCGGGCGTATGCCCGCTTTGACTGCGACGCTTGGGACGCTGGCTTTTCATTTGGGTCTTTTGCCAAGATTGCTGACACCACGTCGAGTTAATCCTCGAGTGGAATGGATGCTTTCTTTCTTATGATTGCTTATCATCTGTCAACTGTGCGTCACGAGATATCGTGGCTTTGGTTTATATCCTGTCAACTGTGCGTCACGAGATATCGTGACTTTGTTTTCATTCCTGTAATACGATAAACCCATGTCCCGTGGGTTGAGTTCCGGCCGGCGACTAAATACATGTTGGGCACCGCCCACGTGGATTGAATCTCGTCTACTTTTCTGTAGAGTTGTGGCGTGTGTTGGACGGTACCATGCACCACTCCCCATTCCGGCGACGATGGACTGGAGGAACCGCCGCAGTCAATGGAATGGAGGAACGGGATCGCGTGGACGCCTCCACTAACTTTTGTAGTCGATCTGTGGCTGCTACTGGCTGGAGGTATCTCCGCCATCGCCCGGTTGACGCTAACCAACTGTGCTGTTTATTTTCTTTTACTCAACCTGTGGCTGTCACTGGTCGGAGTTATCTCCGCCATCGCCCGGTTGAAACTAACCATTGATTGAACTAACTATATATTGTTTGAAATATTGGGTGCAGTTTGTTTCTGTTTCATGTTGATATGATATTACGATTTTGCATTGGACTAATCTGTTTCATGTTGATATGATATTATATTTATTGTGTTGGACTAATCCTTTATTGTGTTGGACTAATCCTCTGTTGTTTGGACATGTTGTTGAAAGAAACTGGATTAAATGAAAACCCCCTCCAAACTTCGATAGGGTCAGTCCATAGTGCCACCAATCTGAACCTTGAACGCACTACCACTGTCGCCCAAATGGGAGAGCCATAGCCTATGTAACCTATCAAGCCTCCTTTGATGCTACCCACTTGGCAAGTCTAGTCGGATACTGCATAGTTGTGGTCGGGGCTAGTCTTGTGAAGGTTCCGGAGCTAGGCGTTGCTCATGAGTTGGGGACGTGCCGGATTCACTTCGTCATAAGACTTAGCCCGAGTGGTAAGTCGGTAGCTATACAAGGAGTGTCTTGGTAGCGTGAACGGTTATGTAAGTGTATCTTGCCTTAGCTAAGTAAGGTGCACTTAGATGGGTGGTAACTGCAACCTCTCGAGAGTGTGTCAACTAGCAGCTAGCCTCGTTCCTAGGTCATGGAACAGTTCAGTGTCGGTCACACTATTGTCCTTTGTCGAGTCCGGAGGTTAAACTTAAGTTTGGTTTGAAAGAAAGATGAACAACCTGATTACAATAGGCTGATGCAGGGAATGTTACTCGAGTCGTGGATGGTTAACCGCGTTTGGGGGTGAAGGCGTGATCGTTGGGAGCCTAGAGTTAGGCCCGAGCCAACGTCAGCCGTGCATGCCCCGAGCAGAGATATGAGGCCAGTGGGCCTAGCAGTGTGACAGATGAGATAAGGCCGTGAGGCCTAGTGGTGATGTCAGGTGATGTTTAATATTTGGTACCAATGGGAACCCCCGTTATTCGTCACAGGTAAGTTCTCTTGTGTGATCCCCGGTATACGATCCAACCCCACCTGGCTTGGACTCTGTGCTGGTGATACCCCTGTTATTTGCTTATGACATGATTTGTTGTGCTGCCTTGTTGCTACCCACTTGGACTGCCGTAGGTAGACACTTGCTATGTTTAGATTATTTTTGTTGCTAGCTACTTGTTGCCCGATTGCTTGACTGTTCATGTCTTGTGGTTATTTTCTTGCGAGTACGTCATTGTACTCAAACTGGCTTTTCATGTGGCCAGACGTGGAGAGGATTCATTTTCTACCATAGCAAAGAGATGGAGCAGGAGCGTGCTAGGATCAGTAGCCCAGCCAGATGCCTGTGGAATGGAGTCGCACCAAGCCGTTGCCGTATCTTTGTCTTCCGCTGCCAGTTAAACTCTGTCCCGTGCCATACTTGGCCATGATAATTTTTCATGCCTTGATGGCCATGTAAAACCATTTGTAGCCCTCTGGGCCTGATTGTGTAATGATATTTCCGCTATGTTGCATTGTCGTAACGTGCGTCCGGATATCCTGGGCTGACGCACGGGGCGACCGCCTCTCTGGTGATAGGTGCCAGAGGGGGGTGCCACAGAGCATGGTATCAGAGCACCAGGCTGGCTGTAGACTACCCTAGCATGGAGAGCCCCGCCTTACTTTTGCTCGACAACGACCTGATGGATTTACCCCGTATCCGCCTAACCGGCATGGCCGGTGTTGGTCAACAGTATGGTGCAGTAAAACTTGTCCCAATCCTACCCAACCAGACTTGCCGGTTTCTTCCTTGAGAAGGAATCGACACTACCCATTAGTATGAAACCCGAGTCCTGCTACCTATAAAATACCACCCTCGCTTGCTATCCTTTGGAACCCAACTCTCTTGAAGCAGATCCCGCCCAGAAATCTTGCGCTCTCCTCTCTCCCAAGTACACCAGCTTGAGTTTTTAGATGGCACCTACCCTTATATTCGAGACGACCGCTGAGTTTCGCCCCGGTTTTCCACCTTTGTTATGGGAAGCTGCTCGCGATATTATTGGTTGTGTTTCTCGCCCGGTGTACCATGTATATCGGTCTAACCTCTCCTCCTGTGTGAGTGAGTATCATGCCGATGTGTATGTCGGCACAAGTGCCATAGGAAGCGCGACGCCGGTTGTGAGTCAAAGCCACTTCGTGGATTCCCCTGAGATGGCGCTCCAAGTTGCAGCTTGGAAATGTCTCGCTCGTCTGCGGTACTTTGAAGCCGCGATGGAACCTCCTGCATCTCGCTTTTTCCCGCCAAGATCCCTTGCAAGCCCCAGCCATCCCATGGTAAGCATCGAAGTGATGCTCAACTCAACCTTGTCACATCTCGTAGCCTACACCACCGCCTTGGAGAGTATCCTTGTCTACCACTTGGAGGAATGCCATTCCAATAGGCAAGCCCTTGCCCGAGTCCCGCAGCCCACTAACAACAACCCAGCTCCGCAAGGACCAGCAACAATTAAGCTCCAGAAGCCACCACCATCAATGGAAGCTCTGAAGTTTGGACTCGATACTTTCCATCCAGGACCAGCCGCAACCCACAACCTCCGATCCCTTCGCAGCTTTGGCGTTGTGCCAGAAGGCATCCCTGAGACTCTAGCCGTGGAGGCGAGGGCCTAGTGGATACCAAGCTTTGCTTAGGACCAAACCTGCAGGCTCCTGAAGGCAGCAAAGTGAATGAAGCCCAGACCAAGTCCCCACCAAGTGAGGAGTCCTAAGTTTGTAGGTGAGAGTTGTAAGGTTGGCTGTTCTTCTGTGTTTGCTTGTAACGCATGTTAGCTTGGCAGCTGTTTTGGGACTTGTTATTTCAACTCCGTGTGAAAACTTGATGTTTGCTCGCTTGTTAACTACTTGCTTGACGTGCGTCAAAACACCATGCCCTTTCTTCCAAAAAAAAAAGTTTTGAACATATGACAGAACATCTAAAACAGGACGTGTATGTGAACCAACACACATATGCCCACCTGTAAAATTTACACACCATTTGAATGGGATATTATTTTCTAGTACGAAAAATATTTTGGTGTGTTGCTCGACTCTAACCATTAAGTGGATGTATTTGAGGATACACTGTACCCATGGTTCCCCGCTCACTTGATAATTCATGTGTAGATCTGGTTTGATTTGCCATGCTTGTGTTGGTTGAACTAAAAACCTTAGATTTAATCTTATAACAATAGTGGCACATCCTATGCTGATTGATTGCGTGAGCCCCTGCCATGCCATCCTTAGAATGCATGAGTGTGATATGAATGTCATGCTTTGATAATGTTTGTTTTAGTAAAATATCATGTTGAGCGTTAAACTCTAATATCTTGTAGAAAAAGTTTTAAAATATTTTAAATATAGGGTATATTAAACCTTACAAGAGATATCTTGTATAACCCCGAGAATCTCTTTTAAGTCTCCGAATCTCGGGACGAGATTCTTTTTAAGGGGGGAAGGTTTGTCACATCCCGAAAATTCGTCCCTAATTTTAGTGATGTTTTCCCACGCCTGAAATACTTTTTCGATTTTCAAAACATTTTCTTTGAACCAGATGGTCTTTGACTTGACTTTGGTTGCGCTCTCTTGGAAATTTCCCAACAAATCCCCGACCTTTACCGACCCCACCATAACTTCATACCATTGTCTTGCCGGTCGAACATTGATTCCATTTGGGAATTCTAAAACCACTCCCATCTACCCCACCAAAAGCCACCACCCAGTTATAGCTTGAAATAAATTCTACCAAACTACCATATGGTTCCCTCATACATGTACATCACTCCCATGGAAAAATATTTCATAGTCCCATGCAATAATTCCAAGTTTATTCATATTGCCTATTATGCCATCTTCGATTCCGAAATTATCTGGACACCTTCCACTCATCCAAAAATTCTGAAATTTTGGCGAGGTACATGATTTAACCTCCTGAACATTCCACTCCATTGGCCCAACCTCATTTGAGCAATATTTGAGGTACTTCCCTTGTAATGCCTTTTCTTGCCTAATTGCAATTTCCAAAGCAACCCCTAGCTACAAAAATCATTTGGCATTGCCACTTTGCCAATCTGACAATATCCCATACACAACCACATATCCACAATATTAGGCCAATATAATTTGAGTAGGTGCATTTGGCATACCCATGCCATTAGGGCATTTTTGGACACCAAATTCTTTGACCAACCTCCAGGTACCCAATTGGGCTCAAACTTCACCAACATCCTACATACACCTATCCTAGCCTACCGTAAATTTTGGGGAATTTTCTGAGATGGGGAAGACCTCTGTCATTTCATCGAACACCTGGCGCAACCCCGGTTTTCTGAAAATCTTATACATAAAAGTTTGTCACCTTTGAGTGATTCTAGTTTTGTTGTGTTGGTCTCGTCGTTACGAACCCAGTAGTGCGACCCGTTTTCCATTCCATGCCCCGAGTCAACGGGAACGCGACGATGTCGCTCGCGTCGTGCTCTGAACATCCCGGACGCATGATTAGGCGTGACCTAAACCTGCCTAGCCCAAAAACCCTGCCTAATTCCCGCACAGTAACTTCACTATGGAGCACTGCACATCCAGCTCGGCGTCCCTATCCAGCTCCCGTCCTTATCCCCTTCGTTGATTTTATTTTGGAGCCAGCATCGAAGTGTCGCTGTCCATTGCTCCTTGCCCCTGCCTATATAGAGGCCAGGTCGATCCCTCTCCGCGCAGACCGACCGCACTCTCCTCACTCCCTCTCCTTTCCTGAGAGCCAGTGGCTCAGCGTGCTCGTGGTGCGCATCGTGCACGGCCATCGTGGCCGGCGGCCAAGACGAGCTTGTGCTCACCAGCACCCGTGCCTCCCGAGCCCGGCGTCCACCCCATCTCCCACCACCGCCCCTTCCCCAGTATCAGCCTCGCCCTCCCCCGGCGTCGCTGTTCTCCCCCGTCCCCGGCGCATCCACCCTTGGCCGCGCCATGGACGCTGCCCGCGTCGTCGTCCTCGAGCCCCGACGCCGCCATCGCGAAGCCGTCCCCAAGCCCAGCTCTCGCCGCCCCGGCCGCGGTACGCCGCCGCTGTGGCCGCGTGCTTGAGGCCTCGCCTCCCTGCCCCGTGATCGACCACGCCGCCATGCCGTTCCCCGCCGTCGTCCGCAGCAACCCCGCCTGCCGCCGCATCACCATCCCCAACCCCGGCGCGGTCCACCCCTCGGCCTCGCGCCGCGCCGCCCGCGGCCCCGCCTGCGCCTTCCTCGGACGCGGGTAGAGGACGGCGACCTCGCTGCGGCCCTATTTCCCCCCCCCCCTTCGAGCCGCCCCACCTCTCGGGAGCGGCCATGGCCGAGCGGGTGAGCTCGCGGGCGATGCGTAGGAGGCGCCCCGCCGTCTGCCTCGCCTCCCACCTACGTGGACCTCCACGGCCGGCCGTGCCCCGGCCCTCCCTGCGGTCGGTCGTCGACGGCAACAGCGGCGGAAACCGGCCCGAGCTCCTCCCGTACGCCAATCGTGCAGGGAAGAAGCCAATCAATTGATTTTGGGCTAGCTGAAAGCGTAATATTTTTTTTTCCCTCAGGTTTACGTTTCCTGGCTGAGAAAGCGTATTTCTGAGGAGTGCGCAACCAGCCCGGCCCAGTCAGAATCAGCCCATTCCGTTTTTTTTCAGAAGTGAGCAGCAAATAGTTAAACTTCGCCGAGCTATATCTTTTGAACCGTAACTCCGTTTGAGGTGATTCAAATTTGTAAATTCCTAGTTTTCATAGCTCTATCCAGCGGTATAGGTTTTACATTTTTGTAAAATGTTTATATGCTCAGCACCCGTGTATGTATGTATGTATGTATAGGTGTATTCCACGGTACCGGCAAGCCGAGACCCTAACCCGCGACGTGCCCGTGACCCCGAAACCAAATGGCGTCGATCGTCGAAGGCAAGCTAACCACTTGCTATGAACACTCAAGCGGTGATGTTTGTTGCATATTAGCGTGGTATTTTATGTTATGGCTATTCGATGCTGATGTTGGTTCCTGTGATTCCATGTGTGTACTTGCATGCTAGGTTTATTTCGAGCTTAGATAGCAACGCCGTGTTTCATTTCCAGTATAGTTAGCGACGCCATGCTTCACTCATCATCCATGTGTGTGTTAGAATGACGTGTGAATAATTTGTGCGCCTCGCATTTGCGTGGCTTTGTCGAACCATCTAACTGGATAACTATAAAACATGCGATCCCATGATTGTTTGCTTCTTCTCCTTCGCCGAGGTGAGGAGCGGACGAATGTCGTCTTATGATCCTCGGAGTTGGGGGCATTTGCCAAAGAGTTATTTGCTTCTTCTCCCTCCGTCAAACTTGGCTGGCGTATGCCCGCTTTGACTGCGACGCTTGGGACGCTGGCTTTTCATTTGGGTCTTTTTGCCAAGATTGCTGACACCACGTCGAGTCAATCCTCGAGTGGAATGGATGCTTTCTTTCTTATGATTGCTTATCATCTGTCAACTGTGCGTCACGAGATATCGTGGCTTTGGTTTATATCCTGTCAACTGTGCGTCACGAGATATCGTGACTTTGTTTTCATTCCTGTAATACGATAAACCCATGTCCCGTGGGTTGAGTTCCGGCCGGCGACTAAATACATGTTGGGCACCGCCCACGTGGATTGAATCTCGTCTACTTTTCTGTAGAGTTGTGGCGTGTGTTGGACGGTACCATGCACCACTCCCCATTCCGGCGACGATGGACTGGAGGAACCGCCGCAGTCAATGGAATGGAGGAACGGGATCGCGTGGACGCCTCCACTAACTTTTGTAGTCGATCTGTGGCTGCTACTGGCTGGAGGTATCTCCGCCATCGCCCGGTTGACGCTAACCAACTGTGCTGTTTATTTTCTTTTACTCAACCTGTGGCTGTCACTGGTCGGAGTTATCTCCGCCATCGCCCGGTTGAAACTAACCATTGATTGAACTAACTATATATTGTTTGAAATATTGGGTGCAGTTTGTTTCTGTTTCATGTTGATATGATATTACGATTTTGCATTGGACTAATCTGTTTCATGTTGATATGATATTATATTTATTGTGTTGGACTAATCCTTATTGTGTTGGACTAATCCTCTGTTGTTTGGACATGTTGTTGAAAGAAACTGGATTAAATGAAACCCCCTCCAAACTTCGATAGGGTCAGTCCATAGTGCCACCAATCTGACCTTGAACGCACTACCACTGTCGCCCAAATGGGAGAGCCATAGCCTATGTAACCTATCAAGCTTCCTTTGATGCTACCCACTTGGCAAGTCTAGTCGGATACTGCATAGTTGTGGTCGGGGCTAGTCTTGTGAAGGTTCCGGAGCTAGGCGTTGCTCATGAGTTGGGGACGTGCCGGATTCACTTCGTCATAAGACTTAGCCCGAGTGGTAAGTCGGTAGCTATACAAGGAGTGTCTTGGTAGCGTGAACGGTTATGTAAGTGTATCTTGCCTTAGCTAAGTAAGGTGCACTTAGATGGGTGGTAACTGCAACCTCTCGAGAGTGTGTCAACTAGCAGCTAGCCTCGTTCCTAGGTCATGGAACAGTTCAGTGTCGGTCACACTATTGTCCTTTGTCGAGTCCGGAGGTTAAACTTAAGTTTGGTTTGAAAGAAAGATGAACAACCTGATTACAATAGGCTGATGCAGGGAATGTTACTTGAGTCGTGGATGGTTAACCGCGTTTGGGGGTGACGGCGTGATCGTTGGGAGCCTAGAGTTAGGCCCGAGCCAACGTCAGCCGTGCATGCCCCAAGCAGAGATATGAGGCCAGTGGGCCGAGCAGTTTGACAGATGAGATAAGGCCGTGAGGCCTAGTGGTGATGTTAGGTGATGTTTAATATTTGGTACCAATGGGTACCCCCGTTATTCGTCACAGGTAAGTTCTCTTGTGTGGTCACCGGTATACGATCCAACCCCACCTGGCTTGGACTCTGTGCTGGTGATACCCCTGTTATTTGCTTATGACATGATTTGTAGTGCTGCCTTTTTGCTACCCACTTGGACTGCCGTAAGTAGACACTTGCCATGTTTAGATTATTTTGTTGCTAGCTACTTGTTGCCCGATTGCTTGACTGTTCATGTCTTGTGGTTATTTTCTTGCGAGTACGTCATTGTACTCAAACTGGCTTTTCATGTGGCCAGACGTGGATAGGATTCATTTTCTACCATAGCAAAGAGATGGAGCAGGAGCGTGCTAGGATCAGTAGCCCAGCCAGATGCCTGTGGAATGGAGCCGCACTAAGCCGTTGCCGTATCGTTGTCTTCCGCTGCCAGTTAAACTCTGTCCCGTGCCATACTTGGCCATGATAATTTTTCATGCCTTGATGACCATGTAAAACCATTTGAAGCCCTCTGGGCCTGATTGTGTAATGATATTTCCGCTATGTTGCATTGTCGTAACGTGCGTCCGGATATCCTGGGCTGGCGCACGGGGCGACCGCCTCTCTGGTGACAGGTGCCAGAGGGGGGGTGCCACAAGCACTATTACATGGTACTAACATTACTCAGATACATGCCTCTTTGCTCAGTGCTGCGATTCAAGATGTCGCCGAGATTCAGATACAGGGTGGGTGTTTGGACAATAAAAATCTAATGAAGAGAAACATGCACATATCGCCCAGATTCGTTTACCTTGTTGATTGTCGGCTTGCGCCGCTTCCTCTCCGGCAGCACCTTCTTGTCCTGCTTCCGCTTTCCGTTGGCGCAATCCATGTCCAACTGCGGATCGTCTTGGTCGTCCCCGAGCCCCTGCAACTCCTGCTTCTCGCTTTCCTCCAACCCCGAGTCTGCCACCCTCCCAACGCCGCCGTGCAGCAGGCGCTCCGGAATCGGATCGCCGGCAACCATCTTGGAGGCCTTGTTGTTGACGTTGAAAGGCGGAACCACAGGAGGTGGTAAGGGAAGAGGGGGAGACGGCGATGAGCGACGGCCATGGCGTGCTAACGGATCTCCCCCTTGAGCCGGAGGAGGAGAGGCAGCCATGGCGGCTCTCCGACGGCGGCGGCACCTCTCCTGACACTCCCCTTCGTGCAACGAGATAAGGAGATGAGTGGATATGCGGCTCAGCGGCTACTGCGGACCGGCCCGTTTATTTCACTCATTTTCAGAACTGAGCCACAGGCCCCCGCATACACAAATAAATGGGCCTGGCTATGCGGCGCCGCGGATGGTCCGCTCCCGCTTGCATCCTAAACCGGATGCGCAATCGAACCGGAATAAACCAGGTCGGACCGCCGGTTTTGGCACTAAACCGGCCATTTTTTTCCGTCCAACCGGTTTAATATTCTCAGCCTTCGGAAAAATTTAATTGGGGGCGAGCAGGATTCAAACCCCGTAGCAGCGTAGCTGCAGTGCAAATACAGATCAGCGATGTTCAGTAACCAGAAGACCTGAGACAGCTTGACGTACATGTACGATAATTGTTTTTATTGTACATTGACTGCACGGTAGTATAAAAATCCACAAGAGGAGACGTAACGGCTAAGCTGCTTTCCACTTGCGTTAGCTACTCGGTTCATTGATTGTTGCTGGCTTCTTGTTTCTTTTTATTTAAAGTTTCAACGGCGCTTTGCTCTTTGTGGTTGGGAGCGTGAGAATCTCAAGTTGTGGCCCATCTGTTGACTACTCTGTCATTATTATGCTACATTTTAAGTTAGGATTATTTTTTCATACAAATTATTTACTTATTGTAACATTTATAAGTAAAAATATATTGCTTTATATCTTACAAAACCAGACATTGAACCAGTGAACCAGCGGTCCGACCAGTAAAAACCTAAACCGAGAGCCTCGCCGGTTCGATGACCGGTCCGGTTTTTTAAACTATGGATGGCAGTGCCTGAGATATCAGGCCAAAGTGTCAGCTGATTAGCAGAAGGGTAGCTAATTAAGGATTGCCATAAAGAGGGTATGTCGAATCCGAAGGGTTGATCCGACGATAGTGAGAGGGGTGGTATAGCCCACGGGGGGTAACAACACATTTTCGTAAAGTTAAATGGTCATTTCTTAATCAAGTATTACTATGAAAGGTTTTTCTGAAACTTGGTGTGCCTGGATTTATAATTTTGTTATCGGAGGAAGTGTTGCCAGCAAAGTAAATGATGACCCACTATCCCCGATATTATTTAATATTGTGGTTGATATGTTGGCCATCTTGATAAAGCGTGCAAAAACTCGAATCAAATTGCAGAAGTGGTCCATATCTTGTTTATGGTGGATTGTCAATCCTTTAGTATGTCGATGTTACTATACTTTTCATGAAACATAACATCAAAAAGGCCAAAAACTTGAAATTAATTCTTTCAGCTTTTGAACAATTTTCGGGGGTTAAATATAAACTTTCATAAGAGTGAGTTATTTTGTTTCGGAGAAGCACAAGACGACACTGCTGAGACACCAAATTATTCGGTTGTGCGCAAGGCTAGTTTCCCATATATGTCTTATTTGGGGATACCGATTCATTATCATAGATTCACAAATGTTGAATGGGAATTGGTCGAGAAACGGTTGGAGAAGCGACTTAGCAGCCGGAAAGGAAAATTACTTTCATTTCTCAACATTATGGTTCTCTATATGTTATCCTTTTTCCAAATACCGAAAGGAGTACTCAAATGTTTGGACTACTTTCGATAGAGATCTTTTTTGGCAAGGAATAATGGGGCCCTGGGTATTCAAGACCTAGAGGCCAAAAATACCGGCTCCTAAGTGAATGCCTCTTCAAGCTTGTAATTGAGGATGGGGTATGGCAGAATTTCGTGAGAAGAAATATGTGGGCTCCAAAGCCAGACTAGGGGATTCACACTTCTGGGTAGGACTGATCTTCAGGAACAATATCCAGCTTTATATAGTATTGCATATAAAAAAAAGCGATACCCTCACTGAGGTGTTGGGAACATCCCAACCAAGCGTGTCTTTCAAACGGGGTCTCATTGTCATCCGGCTGGTATCATGGCAAGCTCTCCAAGAAAAATTAGTTGACATCCACTGTCACATGGACGCGATGAATTCCATTAGAATCTACTCTAGAACGGAAAATTCTTAGTGGAGTCCATGTATAAAGCACTTGTGCATTCTGATATGCCACTCGTAAATAATAAACATCTCTGGTAAATGGAGGTACCACTAATTTTTTTTTTCACCTGGTACCATCGTAGAGGGGTGGTTTTAAAAAAGGACAACCTAGCAAAGCGTAACTGGCAAGCGACTATAAAATGTGTGTTATGTCACCATGACGAGACTATGAAGCATTTGTTCTTCGAATGCCAGTTTTCGCGTTCTATATGGTCCTCTGTCATCAAAGTGGCTTCGAATTTGTATCCACCTCTCACTATTGCTAATATTTTTGGAAATTGGTTGCACGGTATATACCACAGTTTTAGAAAACACATACGATGGGAGCTATCGCTTATCATGGTCACTTTGGTTGTGTAGAATTTTTCAAGTTTTTAAAGCTAAATTTTCTTCTCCTATGCAGATGATCTTCCGCTATGCTCACTATCTCCAGGAGTGGTCGATTCTTCATAGTTCGGTACACCAAGACCTGTTTTTGGTGGTATGCTCGCCAAGGTTTTGGTTCTCGAATTTGAAAAAATTCCGAGGGTCTCGGGATTCCCGGTTACTGCGGTAACGGGTAAATCTCCAGCGATTACCGAACAAATTTAAGAAACAAAATTTGAATTCAAATTCGCTCGGGAAGTGTTATTTAGATTTTAACTTAAACTCGACATAGCTTTGATTGTAGCGTAGCAGTATGTATCTAGTCGGTCTTATGTACTGTCGCAAGTTCGAAGCTTGTTGTTAATTTGTTTTTCATAATTACGTGGATTAAATCTTGTACTGAGAGAATAATACTAAAAAATAGACAACGGCAAAAATCGATCTAAAGACCCGTGGGAGAGGACAACGCGTCGCTACCATTGCGCTACCCACTTAGATTTGTAACACTACGAGAATAGACCCTATTTAGCTAATTTCCAAGCATTTAAATTCAAAATTCCAAAAAATCTCAAGATTTTTTGCCGGTTAGTGATACGTGTCAAACGTATCTATAATTTTTTATTGATCCATGCTAGTTATATGCCATTGTTACATGTTTTATCATCTTATTATATCATTTTTAGGCTTTTTGTCGGACTAAGCTATTAACAAGATGCCCAATGATTTTGATGTTTCCTGTTTTTGATGTTTTCTATTTCAAAAAATCTACTTCTGGAACTGCGCCAAAATTTACAGGAATTATTTTTACGCCAAGACGAAGACGGAGTCCAGAGGGCAGCCTGAGAGGCCACCCCCAGGGTAGGGGCACCAGCAGTCGCAGGCAGAGGTGGGCTCGCGGCGGGGACCCGCCCTTGCTCCTGGTGGGTCCCCTCGGCACCTCCGATGCTTATAAAATCACATTAACCCTATAAACTTCGGGGCGGCGATTATTTTCTGCGAACCCCACCCGAAGCCGACGCCACTGATGCATATAAAATGCATACATGAACTTTGCATTATAATTCTCATATTTAAATCATATAAGGGTTATATCATGATTTTATAATGATTTTGGGAATATTTCACAGTTTTCCTATTTTTCCGGAATTAACCCTATACTGGCAGAAAACCCTATTTTCTATATTTTGATGTTTCAGGGACCCAAACGACGTCCAAATGACCTGAAAATTTACGGGGATCATTTTTTGGAAGAAACAAAGCGTGGGGAAAAAGGATGCGAAAAAGTGGAGGCCCGAAGGCCGAAAGGGAGTGGCCCACGCGGCCAGATTCCTTAGCCACGTGGGACCCACCCTTTTGGGCCTCGTGGCTCCGTTTTCGTCGATCCTTCTTCCCGAAGCTTCCTCGTGACCTAAAACCGACTATAAAAATAGTCCCCCGACGTTTTCCAGAGGGGAGCGCCGCTGAAACACAGAAACCACGAAACAGAGACCTGGAGCTGCAGATTGGAGGGGGGAAACTCCGGCGGGGCGCTGCCGGGGTGGTCTCCATCTCCCCAACGACATCACCACCACCTCCATGATGAAGAGGGAGTAGTGTCCCTCGGGGCTGAGGGCTCATGCTGGTAGCTATGTGGTTTATCTCTCTCCCATGGTGTGATCTTTATGTGATCATGAGCTTTGTAATCTAGTTGAATCCATAGATGGTACTCTTCTTTATCTTATGAATTATGCTACTCAAGTGGTTTTATTAATGTAATTTCCGGAGTCACCTTTGTCCCATGGTGTGAAGTTGACAGTGTGTGCACCGTGTGTGGCTCTTAGGCTAAAGATTACATGAATACTTATCATGAGTTATTATTTGTGTTGGATGTCTCTATGATATTGTGGTGTTTGTTAGTACTATCTTTGGATGCGGATAGTGACAAGCATGAAGTGTCTCTAGATGTGGAATGCAAATTTAAGGTGTGCTTTTATAGCCCTACGCAATGGATTGGTGTTCGTTATCCAACCGGATTATAGTTCGGGGTAGCATAGTGAAGAGGAAATATCTATGTATTCAATTATATTATTATTGTTGAGAGTGTCCACTAGTGAAAGTATGATCCCTAGGCCTTATTTCCAAGCATTGAAACACCGTTTACACCTTTGTCTTGTCCTCTTGCATTGAAGAGGATTGGGACACTTTTATATTCTTGTTTTGTTACATTAAACTTCCATCCATTAAATCAATCATCTTGTTCTTTAAACCTGTCTAGTGCATAATCAACTAAAACTTGTGACACTTTAGTTGTAGGGAATAGATAACTTTTCCTTCTTGCTCCTGCGGATCGATACCCTACTTTCACATTGAGAGGTGCTACAGTGATCCCCTGCTCTTGGGGGTTATCAGCCACCTCGAAACCTAATTCAGGGAAATTCTGAAGCTGCTCCCGGCACACTGCCGGAGGGGAGATTGATCCCAGAGGGATGTACATCGCCATGCCTTCCGCCGAGATGATGCATGAGTAGTTCCACCTTGGACTACGGGTCCATGGCAGTAGCTAGATGGTTGTCTCTCTCCCTTGTGCTTCATGTTTATGATCTTGTGAGCTGCCCTAAATGATCAAGCTCGTCTATTTGTAATGTCATATGATGTGTTTGTTGGGATCCGACGGATTATGAAGTTATGATCAGATTGTGCATGGTTCTTATATATTAATTTATGTTCTTGCATTCTCTTCGATGTGTGTAATTGCTTTGGCCAAGTGTTTGCTTATGTCTCCAAGAGAGAGTATTTACGCTAGATAGTTGGCTCTTGCCCCCTCTTGTGCCTGGGCACGAGTGACTGAAACGTCTAAGGACGAGGGTGTGCTGTTGCGACTAAGTGTAAAACAACAGTGTTTATGTCTTTATGATTATGAATATTGCTTACATCATACACTTTACTTAATGCAAATGTTTGTTGCTTTTTGCTAAAACTTACATCTTCTTTGTTTTGATTCTCAAACATTTTTGTTATGGAACTATTAGCTTTGAGAATTAATCAAATATGTGGATCACATTGCTTTCATGTCTTTAACGTACTATTTATGAAAGGTTTTGCTTGAATGATTCAACTTGGTTATTCATTGCTTTCTTGCTATCAACTATAGACAATTGTTTTGTATTACTTCATTCACATCTTATGCTTTACATTACTATTTTGATCATGATTGTGTTGGTTACATGTCTCATAAAAAATTATTTTGTTATCACTTACCTACTCGAGGACGAGTAGGAGTTAACCTTGGGGATGCTGATACGTGTCAAACGTATCTATTATTTTTTATTGATCCATGCTAGTTTTGTGATGTTGTCACATGTTTTTACTATCATATTACATCATTTTATGTATTTTGTCAGACTAACCTATTGACAAGATGCCCAGTGCCAGTTCCCTGTTTTTGTGCTGATTTTGTTGCAG
Source organism: Puccinellia tenuiflora (assembly GCA_012064385.1). Lineage (NCBI taxonomy): Eukaryota > Viridiplantae > Streptophyta > Magnoliopsida > Poales > Poaceae > Puccinellia > Puccinellia tenuiflora. The sequence goes on from QRDG01001411.1 coordinate 231,923, forward strand.
ATAGTTACTTCCGGAATATTCTCGGAATTGGACAAAAATTTACGACGATTTTTTATTAAAGAAATAAGGACCGGAGCCAGAAGGGTGACCCCGGGAGGGACCCACAGCCCTGGGGCGGGTCCACCCGCGGGTGAGAGGGGGGCCGCGGCTGCCGCCCGCCTGTGCCCCTCGGAGACCCACTCGTGACGCCCTTTGGACTATAAATCACCCCCGACGAAAAAACCCTAACCACTGAAGGATTTTCCAAATACAATACAGAGCTCCGCCGCCATCACCGACAATTTTTGGGGGTTCAGAACACCCTGCCGGGACGGGGATCGACCGCCGGAGCCATCTCCATCAACACCACTGCTTCCCGCGATGAGGAGGGAGTAGTCCCTCACCGGGGCTGAGGCTTATACAAGTAGCTATGTTGTTATCTCTCTCTCCCATGATGTGATCCTCGTTGTGATCATGAGCTTTGTTAGCATAGTTGAATACATGATGTTTCCCTGCATGTAATGGATATGATTTTGCTCAAGTGGTGTCATCTAGTATAAGTTCAGGAGTCACCGTTGTGATCACGGTATCTCGGTGACAGTGTGGGTGCCGTGTGTGACTCTAATGATAAAAGCTTGGAGGGATCTTTGTCATGAGTTTGTTCTTTATTATTGTTGGATTGAATAGATCATGAGGTTTCTTGATGCTTGTGTTATTGAAGAAAGAGACTATTCAAGAAATAGGTTGTGGTGTTTGTTAGTACTATCTTTGGATGCGGATAGTGACAGCATGAAGTGTCCATAGATGTGGAATACGAACTTTAAGGTGTGCTTTTCCTAGCCCTACACAATTCTCATCCTAGTTGATCCACAAAAGAATGATCTCCGAGTAACGTCTACTATGCATGTGTTTTTGTGGGAACTATCATGTGTTTAATTATGTTAATGATGTTGAGAGTATTCACTAGTGAAAGTATGAAGCCTACGCCTTGTTTCTAAACATTGATACACCGTTTTTAGTCACTTTTGTCATTTGTTTGCTTGCTGCCATTTTTATTACAGAATTACAAAATCACCTTTTACCATCCATATCACTTGCATTTTACTATCTCTTCGTCGAACTAGTGCACCTATACAATTAGCCATTGTATTAGGTGTGTTGGGGACACAAGAGACTTCTTGTATCTTAATTATAGGATTGCTTGAGAGAGGATATGTTCAACCTCTTCCTCTCATGGATTCGATAAACCTTGGATTACTCACTTGAAATTTGCCGCTGTCCTACAAACCTCTGCTCTTGGAGGCCCAACAAGTCTACAAGAATAGAAGCATGTAGTAGACATCAAGCTCTTTTCTGGCGCCGTTGCCGGGGAGGTAAGGTAAAATGTACTCACATCCTCCGTCTACTAAGCTATTTCCTAGCATTGTGGCCGGCGTGTGAGTGCTTGAAGGTATCTTCTTTAGATCTTACGATTAAATACTTTTGTTTCTTGTTTTTATTTTTATTAGTTTGGCTTATGGAATGTTGTCCTTTAAATTTGCTTTTTGAGAGTGACCTCGCCACCACTCCCATGGTGGATAAGGTTACTCCACCTACTGAATGTATTCCTTTCAAAATACCGATGGGAATAATTGATCTTGTTATGACTAATCGCTATGCAGGAGATGGAGCAGTCCATCCTAGTAATCATCTGCTTTATATTAAGGAATTATGTGATTTGTTTGAGATTGCAGGTGTTTCAAGAGAGGTGATCATGAGGAAATTATTTTCCTTCTTGCTTAAGGAGAAAGCATTGGAGTGGTATAGGCTACTAGACAATTCTCATTTGTTGGATTGGAAGGAGCTTATGTCTCTCTTTTGTTCTAAATTTTATCCTCTTCATGAAATTCATCAAGATAGAAATTATATCTATAATTTTTGGCCATATGATGGAGAGAGCATAGCTCAAGCTTGGGGGAGATTAAAATCATTAATACTTAAATGCCCTAACCATGAGCTTTCCAAGGATATAATTGTTAATAATTTTTATGCAAAGCTATCTCGTCATGACAAGGAAATACTTGATGCTTCTTCTATGGGTTCTTTTACAAGTAAGAATATTGATGCTAAATGGGATCTTATTGAAAAGATTCAACACAACATTGAAGACTGAGAGATCGACAAAGGTAAAGAGTCAGGTATAAATTATGAGTATGATTGCATTAAGTCTTTTGTTGAAACTGATAGTTTTAATAAGCTTAGTGCTAAGTTTGGACTTGACTCTCATATAGTTGTTGATATTTATAAATCTTTTGCTTCTCATATTAATATTCCTAAAGAGAAATGGTCTAAGCATCATGAACCTTTCAAAGAAATTTTCAAACAAAATGAAATTGTTAATGATGATTGCAATAGACATGATCCAATCTCTACAAATAATGTTTTATATAAGCATGTTAATTTTTGTGGAGTGCATAGACCTTGCGAAAGCACTCGGGTTGAAGAAGATAAATATTGTAAGCAACATAAGCATGAAAGAACTAGCAAATGGCTTAAGGATTTATATAAATTTGCTAGAGAATTAAATGACCTCTATCCTTTTATGTGTGAACTTTGCAAAGAAGAAGGTCATTTTAATTTCCAATGCTCCTATTTTAATGATAGAACTATTAGCCAGTTTTGTGATAACATGTTCACCTCTAGTCTTTATGATGAACTTAATTTATTTTTATGGTGTGAAGACTTATCAGAAAAAACTTCTTGGTTAGATAGGAGTACTTTTAGGATGAATGGCATTCTCCAGGGAGCTTATCATTATTGTGTTGTGAATTGCCGTGACAATGCTTACATTCCAAAAATTAGAAAGAATAGCACTTCACCAAAGTATAAAAGAAAAAATGTTTCTTATGTTGCCAATAATGAAAGGGAGAGATTCACCCAGGTTTCTCCTATCTTTTCTAATAATGAATTAGATTATGTGGAGAAGCTTTCTTTCCAAGAACTAGTAGGAAAAGGGATATAGCTGCCAGCCATTCACTGGCGAACAAATAAAACGTGTTCGCCAGTGGTAAAATACGCTGGCGACTACAAAACTGATTCGCCAGTGGTACATGTCTTACCACTGACGAACTGTGTGTGCGCTTCGCCAGTGGTAAACGCGGATCCGGGCGTACTAAGCGGTGCCATCTACCGCTGGCAAACGCACGTACCTGTTCGCCAGCGGTATGTTACATACCACTGGCGAACAGGAAACGAGGTTCGCCAGCGGTAGATGGTCCCGCTGGGGTCTCCCGGTCCTGCGTTTACCACTGGCGAAGGACGAACGTGGTTCGCCAGTGGTAAGAAATGTACCACTGGCGAACCTGCCTCTTGTTCACCAGTGGTTTTCTGGCATTTTCACCAACCCGACCAGCCCCTTTCTCCTCTCCATTATTGCACTTTCCTATCCTCTTCACTCCCCATTGTTGCTACTCCATTAAATGCCACCCCCCATCATTTCCACTAGTTCCAACCAATAAAAACTACTTTAGTTGATAGATCTAGCCTCACCTCCCTCTCTCCAACCTATCCACCAAAGGATTTCCCTCCACAACTCTAGATCTAGCCCTTTCTCTCTCTCTCTCTCTCTCCAACACATCATTCTAGCTACAAGCATTACACATCAATTTCTCGGTGAACTTGACTCGATCTCGTACGTGTGGTTATCTAATTATGGTGGATTGACTTTTATATAATAAATTAAATTAATGATTTTTTGAAATTTGACCGAAATTTGCTGGAATGGACCAAAATTAATGATTTTTGTGAAATTAAAATGAGTTGCCAATATTTTGCCGGGATGTTGATTAATTTCCATCTCGGCAAATTTTGGCACTCCCTCTTAGGTCCTATTTCTAGGAAGGTCATGCCGAATATTTTCGTGAAAAACGATATATATATGGTTCTAATAATTGTATTATTTGTTCTACACCGTGCAGGCGACAATGGTCACTTTGAGCGAACATGTCGTGAATAGATACTTGAGGCACGCGACGGAAGACATGTTACGGAATAATCGCAAAATGATACAATGTCCGTGTCGAAAATGCAGACTAGAGGGCGCCCTCGGCCCCTTTAGCAGACAGTTGCTGGAGCACCTGCTCAGGCGTGGTTTCATGGAGGGGCACACTCGGTGGATAAGTGATGATAAAGATGATGACGAAATCCATGAGGCGGCGGCAGGAAATGATCAGGAATGGCAGCAGGTCAATGATGACAACGAGGTACAAGAAGATGATCAAGAGCCTGCTCATCCGACACATGATATATATGCTGGAGAAGACAGTGATGAGCAACATGTAATGGAGGAAGACGAGGACACGCGAGCACCGCTAAATTCAGTCGTGCGGGACCCTCATCTCAAAGAACTGCTTCTCAAGAAGACGACTAACCCCAGATCTGCTGCAAGAGAGCAATCTAAACTGGCGCAACTAGAGATAGACTCGAATACTCCGTTGTATCCAGATTGCGAACCGGATGACTCCCGCTTGAAAGTAGCGCTCGATGTTCTGCAGATGAAGGCAAGATACAAATGGAGCGATGTAAGCCTCGACGCAAGTCTGCAATACTGGCAGAGCAAGCTTCCGAAGGAGAACACGTGTCCTAAAAGTTGTGATGAGGCCAAGAAAATCATGTGCCCCTTTGATCAACCGCACGAAAAATACCACGTGTGCATCAACGACTGCTACATCTTTCGGGAAGGGGACGCGGACAAGACCACATGTTGTGTGGTACTTTCCGCTCATCCCCCGTCTGCGGCGCTATTTCGCGGACCGCAAGGAAGCAAAGCTCATGCGCTGGCACGCGGAGAGAAGGGAGAAAGTTCTGGAAGATCCAGAGCGGAATGAAAACGTAAATCTGACACACCCTTCGGATGCATGCCAGTGGAAAGCATTATATGATGAATATCCAACTTTTGGGGCAGAGCCAAGGAACATTAGGTTGGGTGCGAGCACCGATGGGCTCAATCCGTTTGGCAACCAGAGCAGCACACATAGCACCTGGCCCGTGTTCGTATGGATATACAACCTCCCGCTCTGGCTGTGCATGAAGAGGAAGTACATACACATGAGCATGCTCATTCAAGGGCCGAAACAACCGGGCACTGACATCAATCTGTATCTGAAGCTACTGAAAGATGAGCTACACACATTATGGGAGGAAGGCGGGGTCAACATATGGGACGCCCTCGTACAAGAATATTTTCCTATGAGAGCCGCCTTGCTCTGTACGGTGCACGACTTGCCTGGCTACGGATACGTCTCAGGCCAGGTGTGCCACGTACATAACGGATGTGTGAGGTGCATGGATGACCCGACATTTCACCAGCTCCAGAAAGATCCCGGGTCTTCAAAAACCGTCTACATCGGCCATCGATGGTGGCTATACATTAAAGACTCATGGAGCAGGCGTGAAGACCTTTTCAACGGTGAAGAAGAGCTCCGGGGACCTCCACGTAAGAGGTGCGACGAAGAAATATATGATTTTCTGAATGAATGGGAAGAGTGCCCTCAGCCGGGAAAGAAGCAAAAGGCTCCAAAACCACTCCTGGATGTATGGAAGACGAGGTCCGTGTTTTGGGACTTGCCATACTGGCCCATCCTCAGTACGCCTCATTGCCTAGATCTAATGCATATCACGAAGAATGTGTTCGAGAGTCTCTTTGGCACTCTGCTGAACATGCCGGAGAGGATGAAAGATGGGCCGAAAGCAAGAAGCGACCTGATACATATGGGTATCCGGAAAGAGCTTCACGGAGGACGCCCGGCTATTGATCATGACCAATCGGAAGAGGAGACGGACGGTCCCAAGGGAAAAAGGGTTAAGAGGAACGACTATTACTGCCCCCCTCCTGCTTCACTCTAAGTCCGAACGAGATCGAACAATTGATCAAGTGCCTTCTAGGAGTCAAAGTGCCTTTGGGTTACTCGGGGCTAATAAGCAGATGTTTAGACTTGCAGAAACAAAAGTTCAGCGGGATGAAGTCTCATGACTATCACGTGATGATGACACAGATACTTCCGGTTGCGATCCGAGGGATAATGGACAAGCACGTCCGTGAAACCCTTTTTGGCCCCTGTAACTTCTTCGATGTGATCTCCCGAAAGTCAATGTAACAGCCCCAGTTTGGTACCCTAAAATTTGAACCAAATTTTCACTTTTCCTTTTCATTGCATCATGGCATACATATTTAAATTGCTAAATAAAAATAAACAAGATTGGAAAACATTAAAAGGAAACAAATCCAAACCCAAAATTTCCCAACCTCAATGCATTGCTCAGGTTGGCAAAACCAAATGTTCTTGAGCTTCCATATTTGTCCAGGAAGTTCCAAGAATTCATTTCATAATTATTTGCCAAAGTCAAATTCTTGCCAAGCAATTAAATAAATTGGGACTTCAAATTTGAGTTAAACTAATTCTTAATTTTGAAACCAAGATATACATTTCTAAATAAAAATACAGGGAGCTTCCAAATCTTATTGTGAGCCTCCATAAATATTTTCACTATTTTTGAAAATGTTTAAGTACCCCAAATAATTGGAATTTGGGAATTATTAAATTTTGCCATATTCAAACCCTATGAACAAATGTTGTGCAAAACTATTCATTTTGACACACCAATTTTTGTGGAGCTTCTACATGTCAAGGGGAGGCTACCTAAATTTTTACAGATTTTATAAAAGGGTTTAAAGGCCTCAATTGAATTGCCAAATTTGCAGGTTATTAAAAGAAAAATGGGCCGAGGGGGTTTTTGCAAAAATCCTTTCTTCCCTGTGGCGACAGTGGCGGCACTGTGCCGCCACGCCGCCGTGCTCCCCGCGCGCGCGCTGCTGACCGCCCCCCCCCCCTCGGTGGATAAGGAGGCCCCCCCGACGCGCCTCTGCTCCCTGCTCCCTCTCCCTTCCGGCACCCTAGAAACCCTAACCCTAGATCGACTGAATGCCGCCGCTCGCTGCCGTCGTGCGTGCCGTCGTCTCCGGCCACCAGAGCACAAGCTGAAGCTGCCATCCACCCCGCCTCGTCGTCCTCGTTCTTCGGTTAGGAGGAATCGGTCTCGAAACCGCGGGATCGACGCCACCGTCTCCTTCTTCCCCGCCTTCGGCCGCCGCCTCCGAGCACCGCAGCGCCGCCGTCCGTCCTCCCCTCGCCTCGCCGTCCATGGCATGGGCTCGCTGGTGAGCTCCTGGTGCTTGTGCACCTCTCCTCCCTCTCCCTTCCTCTCTGTGTCGCGCTCCCACCAAGCACCGCCGCCCGCCGCCGCGGACATGGTTGTTGCCGGTCCTCCGGCGACCATTTGGTCCCTTCCGCCGCCACCCCGTACTCCTCTCAGCCTCCTCTAGCTCCTAGAGCCGATGCCCGTGCCCAATTTCAAGCCGAAGGCACGATTTGGTGATCAACAGAGCCGCACCCCCTCTGTGACGTCATCATGACGTCAGCTGTTCTTCAATTTGAAATTTTCAGAAATTAACAGGAATTCATATTTGCATTTTCTTTTAATTGGTAAATCAGAAAAATGTGTGCCTTATATCAAAATGTTTAGAATTTCATAACCTATACAAATATGTAACTCATACATGCAATTGAATTGTAAAACATGAAATTATTCATGAAATACAAAATCATCTGTGAGTAAATTTAAAATTTGGAAAGTCATATCTGGAGTTTTACAATTCAGAGAAATGCGAATGATATGTTAAAGCGCTCAGCTAAATAAACCCTACATATTAGTGCCTTTAGTTGAATTAGTTGGTTAAATTAAATTGCTTGTTTTGATTAAATATAAAAAGGGCAGATTTAAATTAATAATTGGGAAATTCATAACAATTTAAATATTGCTCCAAAAATTACAAATAAGGTACCAAATTGTTCAGGGAATTAATATCTATCTTTTTTTTTTTTAGAAATAATTAATATCTATCTGTTAGTTCTATTTACATGTTAAAATGATTTTTCTAATCGCTGTTAATTTGAGTTTACTAAAATGGCAGATTTAATTCCAATTTTTGGGAAAATAATAACTTGATAAATAATGATCCAAAAATGGCAAATGATATACCAAAATGATCAGCAACTCAAGGGCTGTCTATCTATGTTAAGTTCCCAGCATGGAACCAATTTTATTTTAATGTCATTTCAAACTGGTTAAAATGATTAAAATTGAATAACCGTTTAAATTACCATTTCTGCATCGTTAATCGAAAAATTGCAAACGAAGTACCGAAATGATCAGGAGAACAATACCTATCTAAAAATGTCATGTTCATGCATATTTAAGCCACTTCTCTAAATACCAATAAATTATAATTAATGTGGTTACTAAGATAAATATGGCGTTGTTTCTAAATAATTGCACTAATTATTTGGAATTCCATTTAATTTGTTAAATAAATTAAATGTAGATATCTTGCATAAACTGTCATGTCATCATGTGATTGTGCATTGCACCTTGTCTTCGTGTGATTTATTTGTTTTTCCATATTTGTTTGGGTATCGATAGATTCCGGAGTGGAGGTTAACCCTACCTACCCCGACGAGCAGTACTACACGCCCCGATAGCAAGGCAAGAGATAACCTAACCTTCTTGGCATCTAGCATCCAATTTTTTTATCAACTTATTTTATCCACCATAATATTTCATTCGATTCCAATGTCAATTTTGGTCAATACTAGAGTATCCTATGAATGCATGTTTTTCCCCGAACCAATACGTGTACCCCCTCCTATGAACCCTAGGTCTTATGTGTTGGCCAGAGATAAATTTGATAACTATTGCTTAGATATGCTTAGCTATGCTTAGCCATGCTTAGTCGAATGCTAGTTTCTGTCCGTTGTTTAAATTCCATAAATATTGATGTTGATGGAATGATCGGACATGGTGGTTACGGTGGCTGTTTAATTAATTTGATTAAAAGGCTTGGGTGAGTTGCCATCGGGGATGGTGTTTTGCCTCATCCTTGCCCCTAGGTGCGAGTTCTTGTCTCTAGAACCAAGGTCTGAGCGTGCTGCCATTGGTGGGGACATATGGAATCCTCTTTAACTGAATAACTTGTGCGGGCGTATCCAAGGGTCCTCTAGTTCGATTTTCCATTTGCGTGTGAGTGGGAAAGAAATGTTGTGGAGGATTTGTGTTTAGGACGTGGCGATGGGGCAGGGGATGAAATAGGCTGGGCAAACTTGCCCTGTGGCCACAGATGACTCTTGGATAGTCTCATGCGAGGTAAAGGTTTAACCGCGTCCACTCGCCGGCCTTCCCCGGAAGAGGGCCAATCAGGTGAGCCGGACGGTACCGGTGGGTAAAATTAGTACACCCCTGCAGGGTAAATCTTTTCAAAAAGCCGTGTCCACGATTATGGACGCCTTGGGAACGGATTACGAGACCATAGAGAATCTAAACCTAATTAATTAATTAATTTGGCAGCTAGAGGTTGCAATTCAATGTGCGGTGAAAGGTTCATTTACTCGAGGGAAATTCGAGGGAGTGCCTTTGGTGGAGATGAGTGGTTTTGGCTACAAGTTGGTTCGATGAGGACCAAATATGAAAGTTTACCCTCTTATCCCTTTTCGAAAAACATTCTGAGTAGTCGATGCCATGTGTCTTTATATCTTATAAAAAGGAAAACTAGCTTTATGCAAAATAGCTACTATACAGCCTTAGAGCCTCCGTCATCATCGGGCCTATATCGCCCTACTAAACTTGCGAGTACGTCGTACTCAGTCTCTCTTTGCTGTTTTTATAATTTGTTTCAGAGGAGGAAGTCCCCGAGCCGACAGGTGGGTTCTTCGTTGACGTCGATGAGTAGTTTGGGGTTCCCAGGTGGCAGCTTGGGACCGTGGAACAAGCTGGCTGGGATCTTTTATCTATAGGCCTCTTAGGCCATATATTTGGATCTTGTTGTACTAGACAACGCTACTTCGCTTCCGCATGATGAATTGTTGGGTCGGTGACCTTTTGTGTGTAATATTTGTATCTTTCTCATATATGAGTTGCTATATGATTTCGTGTCGTAGAGTCTGCAATGTGCCAGTTGTTCCACAAGTCTTGATCTCTGTTTTATACATTGATAGCTATGCCAGTGTTTATGGCACGATCGATGTGTTGCGTGGGAGCGGTAATTCCATGCCCTTCGATTGTGTAGCATATCCTGTGGGTTACATAGCCTCTCTGTATAATTCCGGGGTCGGGGCGTTACAGTTAATCACCGGGAAGCAACTCTCAAGGTTGCATGAAGAGATCATTGTGATACTATGCGAGCTTGAGATGTACATCCCGCCCGCATTCTTTGACACCTGTGTGCATCTATTGGTCCATATCGTGGATGATATCATCCATCTCGGGCCGTTGTTCCAGCACAACATGATGCCGTTCGAAAGGATGAATGGGGTCATCAAAGGATTCGTTCATAACAGGGCCCATCCGGATGGAAGCATCGTTCAGGGTTTTCTTACCGAAGAGTGCACCTCTTTATACATGAATTTTCTGGACGTGGAGGACCCTGTTGGTTTGTCCGGAAACAAGCTCGATGGAGCAGGTCACAAAAATGGCCGGAGGGAGTTGCATGTGTACCACGCTTCTCGACACACCGATTTTAACAGGGTAAACTTAGTGGCTCTCCAACACATTCAAATTGTCAATACTTGGGTGGAAAAGCACAAGAGCCTGATTGAGAAGAAGTACACTGACCAGGGCAAGCGGAGGACAAAATTAGAAATAATCAGAGAGCACAACTCCTCTTTCTTGCGTTGGTTCAAAGATGAGCTTGACGCTCCGCCCCCAACAGCTAGTGCGGAAGCTAAACTCTTATACGCCTTGTCACATGGCCCCGCCACCAACCTCGCGACGTTTCAAGCATATGATGTCAATGGGTTCACTTTCTACACGGAGCAAAAGGACAAAACATCGGATTATCAAAACTCAGGGGTAACGATGGAATCCTACACCGCTGACAAAAAGTTAAGATACCACGGAAGGATCGAGGAGATCTGGGAGCTTAACTACTCTGGAGAGAAGGTGCCGACGTTCCGCGTCAGATGGGCTAGGATGTCGACCGTCCAAAAAGAAGACAAATACTTCACCACCATGGTTATACCCGAAGCTGGCAATTCATCAAGCGCGAACGTCACCGCGCAAAATGAGCCATGGGTACTAGCTAAGCACGTCTCCCAATGCTTCTTCATAACCGACCCGTCATGGCCTAGCCGTGTCGTCGTCAGGAGAGGCAAAAGAAACATCGTCGGAATGGACGGTGTCACCAACGAGGACGAGTTCGACATGTTCGGTGACCCAAATATCGACGATGATCAAGATGATGATGATAAGGCAACATACACCACAAGAAGAAGCAGAACCACGCTACCTAGGCAAGGTCTTCCATTCAAAAGAAGAAGTCATGATGTGGGGCTAAATTATGCAACTGCGACCAAAAAAGGCAAGAAGAATGCCAAACGCTGAGAAAGATGCGCGATGTGTGTTCACAAAACATGTATCTTGTATAACTAAGCACTTGTATGGATCAACTCATCTATATACACACTTATTATATGTGTACCTCTCATTTGCGACACGTGATGTGTCAACATTTTTCAAAATTCGACCAATTATAACTATACACTTGTATGGACCAAATATAGGCAAGAAGAAAAAAAATAAAAGAATTGGAAAAACAAAATAATTCATAAACATAGAAGAAAAAATAAAAAGAAAAATCTTACACATGTATGTACCTCATGGTATGTGTTTAAATATATCCTTAAACCTTACACTTTTTCTACGTCACTCTTTTTCAAAATTTGACTAATTTTAATATCATGAATTATAAAACAAATAAAGAAAGGGATAAGAAAACAAGAAAATATAAAAAACATATAGAGGGAAAAAATAAAATAATTTGGAAAACAAAAATAGTAATAAAAACTTCACGCTGGCGAACAAGGGCCTACGTTCGCCAGCGGTATGACTAACCACTGGCGAACAGGGGAATATGTTCGCCAGCTGTATGCACTTTACCACTGTCGAACCGGGAAAGATGTTCGCCAGCAGTACAAGTGGTTGTACCACTTACTAGTGGGGCCGCGCGCGCCTCTCTCAATCGCTCCCAAAATTCCCCACATCCTGCGCGCGTCCTAACCTCCGTCCGCTCGTCGCCCACCGTGCCGTCGTCTTCTCCTCTGGCCGCTCGTCGCCCACCGTGCCGTCGTCTTCTCCTCTGGCCGCTCATTGACCATGTCGCCGGCCTCCTCCCCGAGCCTGCCTCGGTGACCACCACCGCCCCACCGCCACCGCCTCGGTGACCACCACCGCAAGGTGAGCACGCCCAAGTCCCCCTCCTCTCCCTCCTTTCTCTCCTCTCCCTCCATCACCTTCTTCCCCGGCCAGCTCTCCCTCCTCCGACTCCCAAGCCCTCCTCCTCCCAAGCTCTCCCTCCTCCGACACCCACAAGGTGTTCGTTGAAATGTTACCACTGATTTGAATTATTGGGAATGATGCAGTAGTTAGTTAGCAAGTTAGGTTAGTTAGTTTTAGCAAATTAGGTTAGTTAGTTAGCAAATTAGGTTAGTTAGGTTAGTTAGTTTTAGCAAATTAGGTTAGTTAGTTAGAAAATTAGGTTAGTTAGTTTTAAAAATATTGTTGCTAGGTGCTGTTAGGAAATTTTAGGAATTTTTAGGAAATTTTGGAGATAAAGAATTTAGGAAATATTAGCCAAATTGTAGGCTATATTAGCCTCTGTTTTTTTAATAAGCTATTATTTAGGTTTTAATTCCCATTGTTTGCCATATGCAGGAAGTTTAGAAGGACCTCGACGCAACTGTTGTTCAGTTTTCAGGTGAGATGGTGGATATGTGTGTGCTGGTGGTGGTGGATGTGGTGATTGTGGTTGTGGATGTGGTGATTGTGGTTGTGGCGATGATATGTAAATGTGTTGGATGTGGTGGATGTGTTGGATGTTGATGTGGTGGATGATGTGTGCATGTGGTGGTGATCGAGGCCGTTGAGCCCTTTTTGAAAAGTTTGCAGGTACCCCATGAGGCCCTTGAGATTGCCGGAATGTTGATTAACTTCCGTTCCGGCAAATTCGGGTACTCCATATGCCCTATTTTTAGCAAAGGTCATGCCGAAATTTTCCGTGAATTTTGGCATGACTTTTGCTAAACAATAGGACATATGGAGTACCCGAATTTGCCGATACGGAGGTTAATCGACATTCCGGCAAATTTGGACTCATGGGGTACCTTAGTATTTAATTAAGTCGTTTTTCTTATTTTTTTTGTACTAACTTTGACTTAATAATTTCCTCGACAGTGCGAAGATCGATGGCTCACAACGACCAGGCCGGGGGTTCTCGGACAGGAGGCGACAATGCATACCTGTTGATGCTTGCACAGTACAAGCATGCCGACGACGAGGAGATCGAGCATGCGGCCGATGATGAGATGGAGGCCCCATCCGCTAGCGAAGCCGAGCGTGGTGCTGCTAGGACCACTACTAGTGGCGCCGAGGAGGGCGGCCCTTCTGGTAGGGAAGCCAGAAAAGACCGTAAATGCAAGAAGAGGAAACCAAACAAGCTCGGCAGCACCCAACATGCATTCATAGAGGTGGACCCTAAAAGCGGTCTTCCTACGAAGCCGGAAAAATATGTCAAAGGGTACGGCATCCAACTTGGATGCAATGCTCGGGAATAGGGGAGAATCAACGACGACAACCTAAAGGCGAAGGACAACGAAGGTTTGGCCGCGTACCTCATTGATAAGGTGCACAAATGATACAAGTTCCGGCACCCTACGATAACAAGGATATCAAAACAAATATTGTTAACACACAAGCCCTCGGTAAGTTGGGAAAAGCCTTTTCAACTTGGAGATCAGATGTTAGGAAGATGATTGCGGAAGAAGGTGCCGGTTTCGACGAGATCCACAAAATGTGGCCCAGCATTTCCGAAGAGGATTTTAAAGAATTCAAGGCCATAGAAGCCACTGCTGCAAAGCAGAAGCAGAGGCAGTGGGGGAAAGGCATGCAAAAGAAGACCGTTGCTCCCCACAATCTCGGAAGCCGGGGTTACGCTGGAAAGGAGCCAATTTGGAAAAAGAAGGACGCGAAGGGAAGGGCCGAACCCCTATGACAAGATCAAAGACCCGCTCGCCCGGAATTTTGTTAGGGCCCGATTCAGGGATGATCCCAAATCGCCCGGGGAGCTTGTCTTGAACGCCAAGGTGAAGGCACTTGAGAACCAAATTCTCAAGGAACAAGAAAAGGATGAACAGGATCAATCCAAAGACTCCTCGGACCCGAAGGCCCCATATCAGACACCTTTCCTTAGGGCTCTAAACGAGACAAAGAAGGTGTCGTCGGATAAAGTGCCGCATCGTGGCTGTGTGGTCGGCGCCGGAATGGGTCATAAACATTCCTATTACTTCCCCGACTCCAAGGAGAAGCGAAAGGAGCGGAAGATGGCCGATCAATCGAAAATGGATGCGTCCTTCGATGCAGCGGTGGAAAAAAGGCTCAACAATCCTTATATTCGCCAGTGGTAAGTGGCAGTTGCTGGCGAACAAAATGCCGGTTCGCCAGTGGTAAGCTGTTACCACTGGCGATATGAGCGCTGGCGAACCACCAGTTCGCCAGCGGTAGCCTTTTTATGTTCGCCAATGATGAGCATTTTCCTACTAGTGTCCCTCCTAAGGTGGTGGTGAAGAAGAAGAAGAGAGGGAGGAGTAAAAAGAGAGAGGAACCGGTATCATCCCCTAAGCATATTTCTCCCATCATGGTTGTTCCTAATGAGCATGAATCAAAAATTATTGAAGATGATCCGCTTGATTGTATTCATTATTATCTTGATGTTTAGTCTATAGGCACTATTGAAAAAGATTATGTTATGCCTGTTACTTATTGTGATGATCATGATTGGGAAAATAATACTACTGATGATCTTGAAATCTTTTTGGCACCAATTTTGAAAATGATGATATTGATAATTGTTATACTGTTGGGAATATTCATGTTTCTTCTAATCATAATGTGGAAAACCCCAAGCTTGGGGATGATGGGTTTGAAATCCTTTTGGTATTGAAATCATGATGATTTGTTTACAAAAATATATGCTTGGAAAGATGACTATCCCCTCGCTTATGATGATATTATGCCTCCGGTTTTTTATGATTATTGTGATGATAACTATGCCATAAAGAATAATTTTAATCATCCTTACGAGACTTGTCATAATTATTACTCTCCTACTGAACATCATCTTTCTAATATACAATTAGTCTATCATGTCCAAGTTCTATATGATAGTCCTACTCTCAATGCTACTAATAATAAAGATTTTACTTATGTGGAGAGTAATAATAATGCTTTTATGCATGTGCATCATGAGAAAAATGCTTTATCAATAGAAGCGTGTAGTAGACATCAGTAACCAGACCCTGATACTCGTAGTTGGAGCAAGTGCCGAAAGATATTTTTACCCGGCATGGGTGGCAACATAATTCGCGTATTGGGACGCCTCCACCATAGGATTACTCTTGTCA
Organism: Puccinellia tenuiflora; assembly: GCA_012064385.1. Taxonomy (NCBI): domain Eukaryota; kingdom Viridiplantae; phylum Streptophyta; class Magnoliopsida; order Poales; family Poaceae; genus Puccinellia; species Puccinellia tenuiflora. The sequence goes on from QRDG01001411.1 coordinate 247,444, forward strand.
TATGTGACAACTTTTCCTATGAGTCCTTCTCTTTTATGTTGGATGTGTGCATTGTAGATATGCAGCGGCCGAATGTGGATGCTTATGGTTGTATCAGCTCGATATAAACTGGTTGAAGTCTAATAAAATGCACCCTTTATTGAAAAATTTGAGGCATTATCATATAAAAGTGACAATGTCACAGTTTGGAGTTTTTGACACAAAAAAGGGTGCATGTCACTTATCTCATGCAAAAGGTACGGATTAGCAGCACAAGAGCCATTGAGAGTTAACTTTTAAGAATTACTTGAAGGTCTGAATGTATAGCTCACAAAGATTCTTTGTGCAGGAGGAGGAAACTTGATCCCTACTGAGTAATCATGTTTTTTGAAATACAAAATGTTAAGCTTAAAGCTTGAACAGTTCAATTAACATATATGATCAGAGGATTTTACTTTCCACAGCAAATAGGAAATCGATCCTTGTTAATTGTTTCATGGTCAATGAAGAAAAATACATATATTTATGAAATGTCAAAATGTTCAGCTAAAGCCTCACCACTTCAAGTAAGGCATGGACATAAGGTACTATTTAATAGAAATAGCTAGTTAGTGCAGAAAATGGCCACGCAGAAAATTTCTTCCAAAAATTGAGCATGCATTAGTGAAGAAGGATGCCCAACAACCTCCACAATACACGAACAATTTTTATACCTGCAAAAACAATAATAATCTAACAATTTCTAGATCAATCATAGTGTTAATTGATCAATTATAAGTCTTGCTCTTCAGACAAATCCTTCAATGTTGTATCTCACTAATATCCAAAATCTTGTTTGTTAGTAAAGTAGGCATGCAGTACAATATATCTAGCCAAGTATCAGGAGCAGCATTTTGGCTCCCGTACTCAACAGCTCCCGAAATCTGTACCGCCGAAATAAGGTAAAGGTTGATTTCTTTAAACATGGTTCTTTTATTATTAGGAATGGTAAACATACTTGTTTTCGGGAAGATCCTTGTCTTAATGGAACTTCTATTTATTTACAATATCCAGTATTATATAATATCGTCAGACGGAAAAAGTGACTGTTTTCGATGTTTTATCTCATAACCCTATGTCTATTGAGTTTCGACGCAATTTGATTGGGGACAAATGGGATGCTTGGATGCACCTCGTTGAGAGACTAATGAACATATCCCTCAAGAACGAAGAAGATGTTTTCAAATGGAATCTACTATGTCAGGACGATTCACGGTTAATTCTTATATGAAGATTTCATGAATGGTCATACTAGATACCTTCAAAAGTATTAATTGGGAATAAATGTACCTCCTAAGATTAAAATGTTTCCGTGGTTTCTTCATAAGAATGCACTTTTAACAAAAGACAATTTGGCTAAAAGACATTGGAATGGCTACCCAAAATGTGTTTTCTGCGGTCTACAAGAATCGGTTGATCATTTATTTATTTCTTGATCATTTGCAAAGAGTGTTTGGAGAGTAATTCAGTTTACTTTTGGTATAACACCTCCAACTAATGTTACTAATTTTTTTGGTACATGGTTAAATAGCATCGATAAAATAACTAAAGCTCGAATTAGGATTGGCATTTGTGCTATTCCTTGGGCTATTTGGAAATGTTAGAATGATATTGTTTTTAACCATTCAAGAGGTGCTCCTTTTTTGCGGGTTATCCACACAGCTACTTACTGGCTCCATCTATGGTCCTTCCTGCAACCGGAGGATTAGCGTGTCATTTGGATTCCGGATGCACTCGATTGATGGCGGTCATTCGGGCTATCTTCAACCAGGGTAGCTGGCGGCATTCTAATCGAATTGTGATGATTAGAATAGCCATTTCTATGCTTTTGATATTTGAGTGGCTGATTCATATAGCCAAGTTATGTGATCCTTGAGTTGTAATTGATTTTAAAACCGAAAACTTCGCAATAAAGAAAGGACGTGTCATCATTTTGATGCAGAGGACGGGATGCACCCTATTTCAAGAAAAAGGTAGGCATCCGCTATGGTCTGCACCTATTAGTGATGTAACCAACCAGAGTGACTCTTCATTCTTTTTCGAGAGATACACCTCAGACCGCATGTCTCCTCAAAGAAAAAAAAGAGACAACATGAGATTAGGAATCGAGACCACCGATTTAAAATCGGACAGACATGAAAAATTGGGGTGACGTGGTTGCACCAGGTTTTAGCTTGCAAACATTAAATGCATATTAGTGGGGATGAGATTTATAGATACTATACCGAAAGAAAATTATGTGTCCTTATGAATATATATTTTATCTTATGACCCGTTGATTGCTACTGATGAAGAGTTGGGTGGTGCCCCAACCGAAGGCGTGGATGTAGCAAGCAGCAGTTTTCACTCGATAACAAACCGAGGTTTATCGAACCAGTAGGACCTTGAAATCAACAACAAAGTGAATGTTGAAGATCTCTGGCGATTAATCTTCAACAAATGTGGACCAGAACACACTCAACCAAAATACTTTGCCCCCAATGGCGGAAAGGTTGTCAATCTTTCTGGTCTCGTAGAAAACAAAGCGGTTAATTGTATAGTGAAATAGATGAATTATGGAAATGGACCAGTGGAGTAATAATGATGAAAAGTTATGAATAAAGGTTGCAATCAATGTAAAAAGACGGACCGGGGGCCATGGGTTCACTAGTGGAGTCTCTCAAGTAAATAGAACAATCTGTTGGGAATATGCCCTAGAGGCAATAATAAAATGGTTTATTAGCATATTCATGTTTATGATAATAGTTTATTATCCATGCTATAATTGTATTAATTGGAAACATAATACATGTGTGGAATATAAACAACCAGTTGTCCCTAGTAAGCCTCTACCGGACTAGTTCGTTAGTCAAGAGATGGTTAGAGTTTCCTAACCATGGACTTGTTATAGTCACTTGATAACGGAGTCATATCATTAGGAGTAATGATGTGATGGACAAGACCCAATAATAAAGAGTTGCAATTGATCGTGTCACACAGTTTCATTGCCAACACTTTTAGTATGCCAAGTATAGTTTCCTTAGACCATGAGATTATGTCACTCCCGTTTACCGGAGGAATGCTTTGTGGACATCAAACGTCACTTCGTAACTGGGTGATTATAAAGGTGGCTTTCAGGTATCTCCGATGGTATTTGTTGGGTGACATGAATCAAGAGTGGGATTTGTCCTTCCTTGTGACGAAAAAGATATCTCTGGGCCCTCTCGGTAATATAGCATCAGAAAGGTTGCAACCATGTGGTTAAGTGTTAATCACGGAGATCCTATATTATGGACGAGTAAAGAGAATTTGCCAGGTAACGAGATGAAACTAGATATGGAGATATCGACGATCGAATCTTGGGCAAATTAAATATCGGTGAGACAAAGGGAATCGTATATGAGATTAAGAATCTCCGGCATCGTGGTTCAATCGATAAGGAACTTCGTTGAATATGTAGGAGTCAATATGGGCATCCCAGTCCCGCTATTGATTATTGATTTGATCATGTCTGCATGTTCTCGAACCCGTAGGGTCACACACTTAACGCTCCGATGTAGCTAGGGTTTACGATGAGATAATTGATGATATGAACGAATGGTGATTCGGAGTCTTGGATGAGATCCCAGACATCACGAGGAGTTCCGGAGTGGTCCGGAGAATAAGATTCATATAAGGAAAGTGGTTTCCGGAGGTATCGAAAAGGTTCGGGAATTTTTCGGTAGAGTATCGGAATATTCTAGAAGGTTCTAGAGGAGTCTAGAAGTGGGGCCCAAAAGTGTTTGGGGCCCACATGGGATAAAGGGGTGGTGGACTGGCCTAAAGGGCCAGCCGCACCACCTGCCCCAAAGGGGCCCATGCGGGCTAAAGGCCCAAGTGGGGGGGCGGCCAAAACCCTAGGAGGCTGGCTTGGGGGCCAAGCCTCCCCAGCCGCCGGCCCTAAGGGGGCAAGGGGCGCAGCCCCCCCTGGCCACCTATATAAGAGGGGCTGGGGGAGGGCTGCCGCACCCCTGGAGCTCCCTCCTGCCCTAGCCGCCGCACCCCTCCCCTGCCGCACCACCTCCCCTTGGCGCCACCTCTCCCGTAGGGCTGCCGCCATCTCCTCCACCAAAGTTGCTGCACCACCCCTAGCCGTAGGGCTGCTGCACCATGCCCTCCTCTCCCTCTCCTCTTGCTTGGCTTGGCGAAGCCCTGCTCGTGGAGACTACACCATCAACGCCACCACAACCGTCGTGGTGCCGAGATCTATCTAGCCACGTCCTCCTCGCTTGCGGGATCAAGGAGAGGACGTCTACATCGAGCCGTACGTGTGGATACCACGGAGGTGCTACCCCTTGTGGCACTTCATCGGATTGGATCTATACATCTCCTCGCGACTAGATGAGTCTAGTTGCGGGGATCGACAGACCAACCCCTGCATCGACAAAACGCTTTGAACGTTCTTCGAGGGTAAGAGATTGGATCTCATCTTCGCTACCTTCGTCTAATAGATCTAGATCCTTGGGGTTTCTTCCGCTTGTTTCGTAGGAAATTTTTTGTTTTCTATGCAACGACCCCTTCAAAATCATATGATGGGTAAACAAATTACAGCTGGGCAATTGACAAGATTATAACACAAACTTAATCTAGCTATGACAAAGAGAACATGATAATATTTAAGTAGGCATCACGACAAGGAACAAAGACCGTTGATTCCAACTGCATCTTTGTCTAAAAACTCCACTGTGGGATCGCTATCCAGCCGGTCACCCATCGGTATTAAGTTGCAAGCAACAGACATTTGCATTAAGTAAAGTGCATGAATTAAGAAATACTAATATCAAAAGAGACATTAACACAGCTGTTTTACCCTTAGTAGTAACAACACACCCTCACCCTTAGACGTTTCTGTCACTCATGCCCAGGAACAAAAGGGGGCATGAACCCACTATCTAGCATAAATACTATCTCTTGGAGATACACACAATCACTTGGCCAAAGTAACTACGCACATCGGAGAGCATTGATGGTTTTTGATGTTGATATAATGAGAGTTGGGTGGTGCCCAAGCGAAGGCGGAATTGTAGCTAGTAGCAGTTTTCCCTCTTTTATAGAACCGAGGTTTATCGAACCAGTAGGACTTTGAAATCAATAATGAGGTGAATGTTGAAGATCTCTGGCGCTTAGGGATACCTTCAACTGACGTGGATCTGCACACACTAAACCAAATACTTTGTCCCCAACGGCAGAGAGGTTGTCAATCTCTCCGGTCTCGTAGAATACAAAGTGCATAATTGTATGATGAAATAGATGCAATAATGAAAAGTGACCAGAGGAGTAATGATGATGAAAAGCAAGTAAATAAGGTTGTAAACAATGTAAAAAGATGGACCGGGGGCCATGGGTTCACTAGTGGAGTCTCTCAAGTAAATAAAATATGCATGTGATGGGTGAACGAATTACATCTGGGCAATTGACAAGATCATGACACAAACCCAATTTAGCTATGACAAAAAGGACATGATAATATTTATGGAGGCATCACGACAAGTAACAAAGACCGTTGAGTCCAACTGCGTCTTTGTCTAAAAAGTCCACCGTGGGATCGCTATCCAGCCTGTCACCCAACGGTATTAAGTTGCAAGCAACAGACAATTTCATTAAGTAAAGTGCATGATGTAAGCAATACTAATATCAAATGAGACATTAACACCGCTGTTATAGCCTTAGTAGCAACATCACACCCTCGACCTTAGACATTTCTGTCACTCGTGCCCAGGAATAAAAGGGGGCATGAACCCACTATCTAGCATAAATACCCTCTCTTGGAGATACAAACAATCACTTGGCCAAAATAACTACGCACATCGGAGAGCATGCAAGAACATAAATTACTCATATAAGAATCATGCACAATCTGAACATAACTTCATAATCCATCGGATCCCAGCAAACACATCACATAGCATTACAATAATCAATCTTGATCATGTTAGGCATAAGATATGAAGCACAAGAGAGAGAGACTACCAACTAGCTACTGCCATGGACCCGTAGTCCAAGGTGAGACTACTCACAAATCATCCCGGAGGAAGGCATGGCGATGAAGAGCCCTCCGGGATCGATCTCCCCTCCGATAGAGTGCCGGGATTAGCTTCAGATTGGACCCCGAACTACGGTTTTCGGTGACGGCGCGTCGGGGTCGAGTTTCTATAAAATAATGGCCGCCTCGACGTTTTTAGGTTTATTTGGAATTTATAGGCGTCGAAGGGAGCCAAGGTGGGGCCCCATGAGTAGGGGCGGGCCCCACCCGCCGGCCAAGGGGGGGCCGCGGCAGGAGGCCGCCCCTGCCCTGTGGGACTCCTCCAGGGCTTCCCTTTTGACACGATCTTCGTCTTGGCGAATAAAAAATCTCCATAAATTTCCAGTGCAATCCGAGAATATTTCCAGAAGTAAATTTCTGAAACAAAAAGACAGCAAAAACAGGGAACTGGCACTGGGCATCTTGTCAATAGGTTAGTCCGACAAAATGCATAAAAATTTATATAAATGACAGTAAAAACATAGCATGGATCACTCAAAAATTATAGATACGTTTGAGACGTATCAGCATCCCCAAGCTTAACTCCTACTCGTCCTCGAGTAGGTAAGTGATAACAAATAATTTTTGATGAGACATGCAACCAACACAATCTTGATCAAGATAGTAATGCAAAGCACATGATGTGAATAAGGTGATCCAAAACAATTGTCTATAGTTGACATTAAGCAAACAATGATTAACAAACGCTAGCTAACAAATGCTAGAAACTTTTCATGAATAAGTGCGTTGGAGACATGGAATCATACATAAGGTTTAGAAAGAAGAATTGCGAATTATGTCTCCAATGTAAAGTATCAATCATTCTTCAAAGCATCTAATTAGTCATTCGTGAAAATAGCCAAGCAAGTGAGGTGTCCTAATCCATCTACTTCACAAATCAACTGTTTCGAAGTCTACTCAACTAGTGCAAGTAAGAAGTGGCTTTGGCACCATGATGTTATGGCAAAGAGAACAATGATGGAGGTTTGGAAGGTCAAAAAGAAAGGCTCAAACAGTGGAGAAGGTAACCACAAGATAGAAAGAAGTCTCGTAGTTGACACTGTAAGAGGAGTAGTGATTGCCATGCAACGGATGCACATAGAGCTATAAGTGTATGAAAGCTCTCCAATGGAACTAGTGGGGGTGCATCCAACTTGCTTGCTCATGAAGACCTAGAGCTCACTTGAGGAGGCTCATCCTTGGAATATACAAGCCAAGTTCTATAACGTTAATTCCCCACATAGTTATACAAATGAAACATGAAAACTCTCTATAATGAAATGTAGGTGCTAACTAGCACAAGTGTGGAATAAAGGATAGTAGTGCTGCCCCCTCTCTCTTTTATATTTCTTATTCTTTTTTTTAAGTGTGGCCTCCGTGGCTCTTTTAAATTTTCTCTCATTGGTCTCTTTGGACTCTTTTATGTGGCCACTTTGGACTCTTTGCAATATGCTCACAGGTAGGGGCAGCACTCTATTTTTACAAGATGATCATCACACTTTTGGTACTCATAACTCATAAGACTAATACATGATGTATAAAAGAAGATATGCATGATCGAGCGTAGTGTGGAAAAAATGTAGAACATGTGGCAAGCCACGCAGCACACTAACTCAGTGATCAAGCAAACTATATGGTAATAAAGAACGACATCAAGTCATGTAATGTAATGATGGATATTGCATGGCAATGTATCTCAGAACGGCTATGGAAATGCCGTGATAGGTAGGTATGGTGGTTGTTTTGAGGAAGATAGTTGGCTTATGTGTAGGAGAACAGGATGAAGTTCTCCCACGAAGTTGGATGTGCTCGCGAAGTATGCACCAATCTCAATGTGAGAGAGGGCATTGCGCAACACCGAAGAGGCTAGCAAAATATGGAGGTGGAAGTGCCAAAAAACCAAAACTCAACAATGCATTTCGTATATTGCAAACAACTAGCAGTTTCAATGTTCCACAAATGGTTAGAGACACCCCCAGAGGGATCGTGGCAGCGACACAACTGCCCCGTTGGCCTCCCGGACCGTTGAAGTAACTACCCACTAGGAACTTATTTTCAACTTAGTAGAATTCATGACACATTAGCATTGTTGACTTAGGTTGTTTAGTTCAGAAAAGTACGGCTCCACGATTTAATAATACCTCTCCACTAATCAGCTCTAACACCATTAACCAACACATTTTAACCATTAGTTATTTTAGTGACTCAAAACAATTGAAGGGTATCAAATTATCCACGTAGTGATCTACAAGACTATGCAGGTTTTTTCTACTTCATACCACTGCCACATGCATAGCATTTTACCGATCTAACACATTAACCAAGCAACCAAAACAACTCTCCAACAAATATAAGTGAAGAACAAGAGAGTTTAATAACAACTACTAGCATCTCAAAACAAGATAAAAGGTAAAAGCGAGAGCTTACTAGAAAACAAACAGTAGCTAGGAATACTCAAACAGATATAAGCGAAGCAAAGGAGTATCCAAACGAAAAAGTGGAGCTTGTCTCTCTCCCACACAAATAAAGCTAGGATCCAACAAAGATATGACCAGCAAACAAACAAACAAAACTGAAAGTAAAAAGACGCTCCAAGCATAGCACATAATATGTAAAGTGATAAAAACGAAGTTCAACGAAGACGACCTTATGATAGTCGATGAAGATGAGGGGATGCCTTGGGCATCCCCAAACTTTGACTCTTGATAGTTCTTGATATTCAGAGGGGGTGTCATGGGAGCATCCCCAAGCTTGAGATCTGATCCATCCTCGATTCCTACATATTCCTCTCCTTTGGAACTTAAAAACTCCCTTCACACAAAACTTCTCATAATTTGATTAGAGGGTTAATGCTCATAAATTAAAATGCACATGTGTTAAACTTAGGACAAATTGCAAACCAACTTCATTAGATATTATATACTATTTAATAAGCCTCAATGTGGCACTCTACCCCTAGAGTATCACATATGATGATGGTAAATAGACAAATGCAAAATAAAAGCAGAATCTGTCAACATCTGAACAGTCTGTAAAAATCGAATTTTTCGAGGCACTTATGAAGCTCAAATAAGAAAACTCAAAACTAACGAAAGATAGACAAAAGCATCAGGCTTGCTTTCACAAATTATCAGAAAAATATAAAATTCTGGCGATTTTATTATTTTCGTGCAACAGACGCACATAATCTGTTTTTGGACAGCAAATCAATACCTCGCACTTTCAATGCATTAGAGGCTAAACTTGGCACAAAAAACCAAAAGAAAAAGATACAATGAAGTTGCTACAGAGGTAATAACTTCATGACTCAAGAAAAACAAAAAGCAAACTGAAAATAAAAGATGGGTTGCCTCCCAACAAGCGCTTTTCTTTATAGCCTTTTAGCTAGGCCCAGTATTTTCAATGATGCTCACATAAGAATAAGTATTGAAACTCAAGGGGGAGCGTCATGAGGGAATTATCAAACACATTTAAGTCTAACTCTCTTCCTATGAATAGGTATTTTATAAGAAAATAAATCAATGAAGCACAAAGCATTAAGCATAGGAAGGTAAAGCAAGTGCAACTTCGAAACTTTTAGCATAAAAAGAGATGTTTTAGTAACTTGAGAACTCCGATAACCATATTTTCCTCTCTCATAATAATTTTCAGTAGCATCATGAACAAGCTCAACAATATAATTATCACTTAAAACAGGCTTTTCATGATCTATAAGCACATAATTTCGGTCCATCTCAAAAATAGTGGGATTAAACCCACTTTCAATAGCATTATAATTTTTATCATCAAGTAATATAGGAACATCATCAAGAGCTTTATCATATGAACTTTCTAAACACAACTCTTCATTATCATGCATCTCATTGGTTGTAGCAAATAAAGGATTATCATAAGATTTATAAATATAGCACGAATTATCATAAATAACAAGATCATTTTTATCAAAAGGGATTTTCAAATGAATCAATGGGATGACAGCATTCATTCTTCTTTTGTAAGGAAGGAGGACAATCAAATAATGTATGAGTTAGAGAGTTACTCTCATTAGAAGGTAGAGATGGGTAGCTACTCCATTCTTCCTCCTCTTGTTCGTCACTCCCCTCCTCATTTTCATCCAATGAGCTTCCAGTTTCAACAATTTCTTCTTCCATAGGCTCCTGCACGTCATTAGTCTGTTCTTCTGGGGAAGAGAAACCCTTAAGATATTCAGTAATATAACAATTTTCATCTTTGTAATTATCCATGCAATAATTAAGTATAGAGAAACTTTTAGATTTATAAGGAGCATCATCATCATTTTCAATCAAAGAAGAAATTTCATAAGCACCCTTCCACGCAATAAATTCTTCAATAGATCCCACATCATAAAAAACATAGTTTCCCTTAGCATAAGATGCTAAGATTTCATTATCATTACCAGCACAATGAAAAGGAAGGTGTTTAAAATTCATGCTGTCGGCACAGTGGAAACCAGGGTACCACGGGCCGGCCTGCCAGGGCCCACAAGATTCTTCAGGTGATTTTCGCTAAGGACCAGGCTCTCCAAGCCTGGCGAGTTTCGCGAGGATTTCTCTCCTCGCGAAGGGTTCTTCTCTTCGCCAAGGGTTTTTTCCCTTGGCGAGGGATTGTTCTTCGACAAGGCGTCTCCGACGCCGCCCGCAATTCCGCTAAGGACCAAGCTGAAGGGCTTGGCGAGGCCTTTCGCCTCGACAAGCACTTTCCTCGTGAAGCCATCTCTGCCCCCGCGGCAGAGCGCACATGGACTCTGCGCCATGCGCAGAGTGACGCGCGTGCCTACGCGCGATGACGACGACGCCGCAGTTGCCGTTTCCATGTATAAAGCAGTCAACAAAGCGGAGCCAAGCAAAGCGGACAACGAGTATTGCCTCTTTGGTGACAAGGGAACAGTCTGCAGCTACGCTCCAAGGACGACGTCACCGTGGGCCACCTCCCACCTCGGCAAGCGCCAGCCCGCTGTCCAGCTGGTCGGCGCCCCTTTTCAGCTTTGGTGACGCCGTTCCCCTGTCGTGGACCGCGTCCACGATCTTTACCTTTATGGTAGACCTCACCTTTACGGTGCACCGTGCCTCCTCCTTCGTCGCCATGTGGTAGCCCTTCCCGCCCAAATGTTTGGGCAGAAGAGGCCCAGGACGCCTATAAAAGGAGGAGGAGCACGCCCTAGCAAAGGGTTCGATTCCTGGTTCGATCTTCGGTTGGTGCCGCTCTAGCAAACCCTAACCCTAGATCTAAAGACTAGTAAGTAGCCATTGTTAGCCACCTCGAGCTCGACAAGCTCTCCTTGTACTGTAAACTCTTCAAGCAGTGCAATACACCATAGCAGGACGTAGGGGTTTTACCTCCTCACGAGGGCCCTGAACCTGGGTAATACTTTGTGTCAATCTCTGCAGTGTCGTCCGCAGCGAGCCTGACGAGCACCGTCGCCGGAGCACGTTGTGGATTGTTGATTCCGTGTTCAGCCCCTTACACGATACCTAGGAGACACCCCTAGTTCCTGGGGACAATCTCCGACACATGCTACAACTAGACTCATCACATCAATAAGATATATCATAATTTAAGCACAAGTCTCTAGCATAATTGTTCAGAGTATTAATTATTTTCCATAAGTGTATCCCTTTTTGTGACAAGCGGTATTCCTTATAATATTCTTGTTGATCCTCCGTGAACCCGCCTTGCCAATAAGATCTAGTTTCAAAGAAGTTAACCATTGAGAACAACCAAAGAACTAAGCATACTAATAAAACAGGATAAAAGACTACACTAATTTTTTTGGGTTTTAAAATTTTGAAACAGGAAAATAAACTAGACGAGAAATAAAGCAAGCAAGACAAAAACAAAGTAAAGAGATTGAGTGTGAGACTCCCCTTGCTGCAGCTCCAAAGTCCCCGGCAACAGCGCCAGAAAACTGCTTGATGGTTCTTGATGTTGATATAATGAGAGTTGGGTGGTGCCCCAAGCGAAGGCGGAATTGTAGCTAGTAGCAGTTTTCCCTCTTTTATAGAACCGAGGTTTATCGAACCAGTAGGACTTTGAAATCAACAACGAGGTGAATGTTGAAGATCTCTGGCGCTTAGGGATACCTTCAACAGACGTGGACCTGCACACACTCAACCAAATACTTTGTCCCCAACGGCGGAGAGGTTGTCAATCTCTCCGGTCTCGCAGAACACAAAGTGGTTAATTGTATGATGAAATAGATGCAATAATGAAAAGTGACCAGAGGAGTAATGATGATGAAAAGCAAGTAAATAAGGTTGTAAACAATGTAAGAAGATGGACCGGGGGCCATGGGTTCACTAGTGGAGTCTCTCAAGAAAATAAAATATGCATGCGATGGGTGAACGAATTACAGCTGGGCAATTGACAAGATCATGCCACAAACCCAATTTAGCTATGACAAAAAGGACATGATAATATTTATGGAGGAATCACGACAAGGAACAAAGACCGTTGAGTCCAACTGCGTCTTTGTCTAAAAAGTCCACCGTGGGATCGTTATCCAGCCTGTCACCCAACGGTATTAAGTTGGAAGCAACAGACAATTGCATTAAGTAAAGTGCATGATGTAAGCAATACTAATATCAAATGAGACATTAACACCGCTGTTTTACCCTTAGTAGAAAACATCACACCCTCGCCCTTAGACGTTTCGGTCACTCGTGCCCAGGAACAAAAGGGGGGATGAGCCCACTATCTAGCATAAATACCCTCTCTTGGAGATACACACTATCACTTGGCCAAAGTAACTACGCACATCGGAGAGCATGCAAGAACATAAATTACTCATATAATAATCATGCACAATCTAAACATAACTTCATAATCCATCGGATCCCAGCAAACACATCACATAGTATTACAATAATCGATCTTGATCATGTTAGCCAGCTCACAAGATCATAAGACATGAAGCACAAAAGAGAGAGACTACCAACTAGCTACTGCCATGGACCCGTAGTCCAAGGTGAGACTACTCACAAATCATCCCGGAGGAAGGCATGGCGATGAAGAGCCCTCCGGGATCGATCTCCCCTCCGGCAGAGTGCCGGGATTAGCTTCAGATTGGACCCCGAACTAGGGTTTTTGGTGACGGCGCGTCGGGGTCGAGTTTCTAGAAAATAATGGCCGCCTCGACGTTTTTAGGTTTATTGGGAATTTATAGGCGTCGGAGGGAGCCGAGGTGGGGCCCCAGGAGCAGGGGCAGGCCCCACCCACCGGCCAAGGGGGGGCCGCGGTAGGAGGCCGCCCCTGCCCTGTGGGACTCCTCCAGGGCTGCCCTTTTGACACGATCTTCATCTTGGCGAATAAAAAATCTCCGTAAATTTCCAGTGCAATCCGAGAATATTTCCAGAAGTAAATTTCTGAAACAAAAAGACAGCAAAAATAGGGAACTGGCACTGGGCATCTTGTCAATAGGTTAGTCCGACAAAATGCATAAAAATTGATATAAATGACAGTAAAAACATGTGGCAATATCACAAAACTAGCATGGATCACTCAAAAATTATAGATACGTTTGAGACGTATCAAGCATGCAAGAACATAAATCAACATATAAGAATCATGCATAATCTGATCATAACTTTATAATCCATCGGATCCCAGCAAACACATCACATAGCATTACAATAATCGATCTTGATCATGTTAGGCAGCTCACAAGATCATAAGATATGAAGCACAAGAGAGAGAGACTACCATCTAGCTATTGTCATGGACCCATGGTCCAAGGTGGGACTACTCACAAATCATCCCGGAGGAAGGCATGGCGATGAAGAGCCCTCCGGGATCGATCTCCCCTCTGGCAGAGTGCCGGGAACTGCTTCTGAATCACCCCCGAACTAGGGTTTGAGATGACGGCGCGTCGGGGTGACTTCTCTGGAAAATAATGTCCGCCCCGTCATTTTTAGGTTTAATAGGATTTTATAGGCGTCGGAGGGGGCCGAGGCGGTGCCCAAGGGGCAGGGGCGGGCCCCACCCGCGGGTCCTAGGGGGGGCCGCGGCAGGCACCCGCCTATGGCCCCTGGGTGGTCCCCCAGGTCTTCCGTTGCATAAAAAATCTCCGTAAATTTTCAGCTCAATCCGACGATATTTCCTGTGGTGGATTTTCTGAAATACAAAAACAGCAAAAACAGGAAACTGGCACTAGGCATATTGTCAATAGGTCAGTCCGACAAAATGTATAAAAATGATGTAATATGATAATAGAAACATGTGACAACATCACAAAACTAGCATGGATCAATCAAAAATTATAGATACGTTTGACACGTATCAGCATCCCCAAGCTTAACTCCTACTCGTCCTCGAGTAGGTAAGTGATAACAAAATAATTTTTGATGAGACATGCAACCAACACAATCGTGATCATGATAGTAATGTAAAGCATAGGATGTGAATGAAGTGATACAAAACAATTGTTTATAGTTGATAGCAAGAAAGCAATGAATAACCAAGTTGAATTATTCAAGCAAAATCTTTCATAAATAGTACGTTAAAGACATGAAAGCAATGTGATCCACATATTTGATTAATTCTCAAAGTTAACAATTCCATGGCAAAAGTGTTTGACAATCAAAACAAAGAAGATGTAAGTTTTAGCAAAAAGATTCAACTTCCAACGGCAAAGTCAATATAAAGATTCATGTTTAATCTGACGATGCAATATGATCAATGATACCCAGGGTCAATGCTAGATGTTTGCTTTGGTGGAGATAGAAGGAAGAGGAAAACTGACTCAACATTAAAAGTAAAAGAAAGGCCCTTCGCAGAAGGAAGCAGGGATTAGTCATGTGCTAGAGCTTTTTATTTTTATGAAACAGAAGTAAAACAATTTTGAGACATGCATGCTTTCATCAACGACTTCACAACAGAGAAGCTATCTAGTCCCCCATAATAATCAAGGCTTTAGATTTGTGAGAGCAGCTGGTTTTTAGAGGAGCGAATAAGCTCCTCTTTCTCCTTGGTTTCACCACTGTCCAATGTTTTGAGCTGATTTCTCAGATTTTCATTGCACGAAGGAGAATGGTGAGTTATTACTTAAGCTACTCTCAGGTTGATTCCAGTGAAGACGTAATCCATCGACACCGGCTGAAAGTGGGGAAATGACCTTGCTCGTCACGAGTTATATCTAGCTCTCCACTGCTCCCTCATGAGCTTAAAAACAGAGGCACAAAAAGGAGTATTTTGAATTTTTTAAAGATAGCACATGACCAATTTACTTGGAATGGCAAGAAATACCATGCATAGATAGATATGGTGGACTCAGCTGGCGAGATAGTTTGGCTTTGGGATTTGGATGCACGAGTGAACCATACACTCAGTACGAATTTTTGGGCTTAGCAAAGAAGGTATTTGAAGCAAACATCTAAAATTAACCGGTAACAGAGTAACATAAGACATAAGTCAATCATAACCATAAAAACTCCACACTGTCTCCCATGTTGACCAAACAATTATTTTGATGGAAAGATTAGCTTAATGAATTAACAACTATGAAACACCACACAGTTTCAAGTTTTTAACAGTATTTCTTTACTAATCAATTCCACTCAAATAACCAGCAAGTTTAAGCATTCAAGTTAATATCTCAAAATAAATGAGAAGTATCAAGTATCCACACAATGATCTACAATACTATGCAGGCTTTTCATTTCATTCCAATATCACATGAATAGCATTTTGTCACTTTGACAATTCAAGCAATTTACCAATAACAACTCTCCAACAAATATAAGTGAAGAACATGAGAGTTTAACAACAACTACTAGCAGCCCTAAATAAGATAAAAGCTAAAAGCGAGAACTAACTAGCAAACAAACAGTAGCTAAGAATACTCAACAAAATATAAGCGAAGCACAAGAGTATTCAAACGAAAAAGCGGAGCATGTCTCTCTCCCACACAAACAAAGCAAGGATCCAACAAGCATATGACCAGCAAACAAACAAACAAAACTGAAAGTGAAAAAAGATGCTCCAAGCATAGCACATAATATGTAAAGTGATAAAAACTTAGTTCAACGAAGACCTCATGATAGTCGATGAAGAAGAGGAGATGCTGATGCATGTAAATGCATACATGAACTTTACATTTTATTACTTGATATTCCAACTTATTTGCATCATATATGGGTTATATTTATGTTTTATAATGATTTTAGGGGATAATTCACTGTTTCCCCATTTATTTGGAATTAACCATGCACTGGCAGAAAACCCTATTTTCTATATTTTGATGTTTCAGGGACCCAAACGACGTCCAAATGACCTAATATTTTACGGGCGTCAGTTTTTGGAAGGAACGAAGCGTAGGAGCGAAGGAAGCGAACAAACGGAGACCCGAGGGCCGAAAGAGGTGGGCCCACACGGCCAGATTCCTTGGCCGCGTGGGGCCCCCTATCTTGGGCCTCGAGCCTCCGATGCCGTCGATCTTCGTCCCTGTGCCTTCATCTTGACCTAAAACCGACTATAAAAATAGTCCCCCGAGGAGTTTCGCGAGGAGGCGTGATACGTCTCAAACGTATCTATAATTTTTGAGTGATCCATGCTATTTTTGTGTTATTGTCACATGTTTTTACTATCAATTATATCATTTTTATGCATTTTGTCGGACTAACCTATTGACAAGATGCCAAGTGCCAATTCCCTGTTTTTGTTGTTTTTTTTGTATTTCAGAAAAGTCACAACAGGAAATATTGCCGGATTGCCCTCAAAATTTACGGAGATTTTTTATGCGACGGAAGACACCCGAGGACCAAAGGGCAGCCGGGGGGGCACCCACAGGGCATGGCCGACCCTGGCCCGTGGCCCCACCCGGACCCGCGGATGGGACCCGCACCTGCTCCTGGGGCGTCCCCTCGGCCCCCTCCGACGCCTATAAAATCCATTTTGACCTAAAACCGAGAGGGCGACCATTATTTTTCAGAAACTCAACCCCAACGTGCCGTCACCGAAAACCCTAGTTCGGGGTCCAATCTGAAGCTGATCCCGACACTCTGCCGGAGGGGAGATCGATCCCGGAGGGCTCTTCATCGCCATGCCTTCCTCCGAGATGAGTTGTGAGTAGTCTCACCTTGGACTACGGGTCCATGGCAGTAGCTAGTTGGTAGTCTCTCTTTCTTGTGCTTCATGTCTTATGATCTTATGAGCTGCCTAACATGATCAAGATCGATTATTGTAATGCTATGTGATGTGTTTTGCTGGGATCCGATGGATTATGAAGTTATGTTCAGATTGTGCATGATTCTTATATGTTGATTTATGTTCTTGCATGCTCTCCGATGTGCGTAGTTACTTTGGCCAAGTGATTGTGTGTATCTCCAAGAGAGGGTATTTATGCTAGATAGTGGGTTCATGCCCCCTTTTGTTCCTGGGCACGAGTGACAGAAACGTCTAAGGGCGAGGGTGTGCTGTTGCTACTAAGGGTAAAACAGCGGTGTTAATGTCTCATTTGATATTAGTATTGCTTACATCATGCACTTTACTTAATGAAATTGTCTGTTGCTTGCAACTTAATACCGTTGAGTGACAGGTTGGATAGCGATCCCACGGTGGAATTTTTAGACAAAGACGCAGTTGGACTCAACGGTCTTTGTTCTTTGTCGTGATTCCTCCATCAATATTATCATGTTCCTTATGTTATAGCTAAATTGGGGTTATGTCATGATCTTGTCAATTGCCTAGCTGTAATTCGTTCACCCATCACATGCATATTTTATTTACTTGAGAGACTCCACTAGTGAACCCATGGCCCCTGGTCCATCTTTTTACATTGTTTACAACCTCATTTACTTGATTTTTCATCATCATTACTCCATTGGTCACTTTTCATTATTTCATCTATTTCATCATACAATTAACCGCTTTGTTTTCTGCGAGACCGGTAAGATTGACAACCTTTCCACCATTGGGGGCAAAGTATTTGGTTGAGTTTGTGCAGGTCCACGTCTGTTGAAGGTTAAGTGCCAGAGATCTTCAACATTCACCTCGTTGTTGATTTCAAAGTCCTACTGGTTCGATAAACCTCGGTTCGTTAAACGAGGGAAAACTGCTACTTACTACATCCACGCCTTCGCTTGGGGCACTACCCAACTATTTTAATCCAGAAGCAATCAAGAAGTTTTCTGGCACCGTTGCCGGGGATCGCACTAAAGTTTGTCCCCGCCAAACTCTGCCAGTGCTTATCAATATACACCATCAAGCAGTTTTCTGGCGCCGTTGCCGGGGACTTTGGAGCTGCAGCAAGGGGCGTCTCACGCCCTCAATCTCTTTACTTTGTTTTTGTCTTGCTTGCTTGATTTCTCGTTTAGCTTATTTTCCTGTTTCAAAATTTTAAAACCCAAAAAAATAAGTGTAGTCTTTATTCCTATCTTGTTATTTTATCTTATCATTATGTCTTCTACTGAAAACACTAAGTTGTGTGACTTTACTAGCACTAATAACAATGATTTCGTATGCTCTCCAATTTCTCCACCCGCTACTAAAGCGGAATTTTATGAAATTAAACATGCCTTGCTAAATCTTGTTATGAAAGAGCAGTTTTCTGGTGCTAGTACTGATGATGCCCGCCTCTCATTTAAATAACTTTGTTGAGTTATGTGATATGCAAAAGTATAAAGAGGTAGAAAGTGGCATCATAAAACTGAAGCTTTTCCCTTTCTCTTAGAGAGGGAGAGCAAAAGAATGGTTATTGTCTTTACCTAAAAACAGCATTGATTCTTGGATTAAATGCAGAGATGCTTTTATTGGAAAATATTATCCACCGGCTAAAATCATACAACTAAGGAGTAACATTATGAACTTTAGACAATTTGATAATGAACATGTTGCTCAAGCTTGGGAGAGAATGAAATCTATGGTTAAGAATTGTCCCACGCATGGATTAACTATGTGGATGGTTATCCAAACTTTTTATGCAGGTTTGAATTTTTTTTCAAGGAACCTTTTGGACTCAGCCGCGGGAGGCACCTTCATGTCCACCACATTAGGTGCAGCAACTAAACTCTTGGATGAGATGATGACAAATTATTCACAATGGCACACCAAAAGAGCTCCAAGTGGTAAGAAGGTAAATGCTTGTCGAGGAAATTTCCTCTTGAGTGATAAGGTTGATATGATTATGTCTATGCTTGCTACCAATCAGTCCACTATTGATCCTAATAATGTTCCTCTTGCTTCATTAATTGCCCCAGAAAAGGATCAAGTTGATGTTAATTTTCTTAATAGAAACAACTTCAACAATAATTCTTATCGAAATAATTTTGGTAGTAACAACTATAAGCCTTATCCTCCCAATAATGGCAACTCATATGGTAATTCCTATGGTAATTCTTATAATCCTAATAAGAATGTGTCCTCTGATCTTGAGAGTGTTTTAAAGAATTTATCACTTCGCAAAAAGCTTTCAACAAAATTGTTGAAGGAAAACTTGAAAAACTTGATAGTCTTGTCTCTAAAGTGGAAGAACTTCCTCATGATGTTGAAATTTTATAAATTAGAACCACTCCTCTTAAAGACAGCCTACTGAATCTTTAAATACTATTTCTATTCAAATTAATGAGAATGAAAGGATGTTAGCTCGTTTGCATGCTAGGTGGGCTAGAGAGGCGGAAGAAGCTAGAATTGCTGAAATGAATAGGAAAACTGTTAAAGTTTATACTATCCAAACTACTAATGAGGATCCTCCTAGCCTATTTAAAGATGATGAAATTGATTTTGATAATTGCAATCTTACTGAAGTCATAAAGTTCCTACAAAAACTTGCTAAGTCACCGGATGCTAGTAAATTAAATATTGCCTTCACAAAACACATTACCGATGCTCTTATCAAGGCTAGGGAGGAAAAGCTTAAGCTAGAAACTTCTATTCCTAGAAAATTAGAAGATGGATGGGAACCCACTATTAAGATGAAAATAAATGACTTTGATTGCAATGCCTTGTGTGATCTTGGTGCAAGTGTTTCTGTTATGCCTAAAAGTTTCTATAATATGCTTGATTTAAATCCTTTGGAAGAATGCTATTTAAATGTTCATCTTGCCGATTCTTCTAAAAAGAAACCTTTGGGTAGAGTTGATAATGTCCTTATTGTTGTTAATGATAATTATGTTCCTGTTGATTTTATTGTTATGGATATTGAGTGCAATGCTTCTTGTCCTATTATTTTGGGAAGACCGTTTTTGAGAACCGTTGGTGCTATTATTGAGATGAAAGAGGGAAATATAAGGTTTCAGTTCCCCCTTAAAAGAGGGATGTAACACTTCGCTAGAAATAAAAGAAGCTTCCTTTTGAATCAATCATAAGGTCAAGCTATGCTCTTGGTGTTGCAAAGGCCTCTGAAAAAACTTGATATTTGGCATTGTGCCTAGCTAAAAGGCGTTAAAGAAAAGCGCTTGTTGGGAGGCAACCCATCTTTTATTTTCAGTTTGCTTTTTTCTTTTCTTGAGTCATTAAGTTATTACCTCTGTAGCAACTTCATTGTATCTTTTCCTTTTAGTTTTTTGTGCCAAGTTTAATCTCTAATGCATTGAAAGTGTGAGGTGTTGTTTTGCTGTCCAAAACAGATTCTGTGCGCCTGTTGCACGAAATTCCTAAAATCACCAGCATTTTATCTTTTCCTGATAATTTTTTACAGCAAGCCTGATGCTTTTATCTATCTTTTGTTAGTTTTAAGTTTTTTTATTTGAGCTGTCGAAGTGCCTCTAAAAATTCAATCTTTACAGACTGTCCAGTTTTGACAGATTCTGCCTTTATTTTGTATTCGCCTCTTTTACCATCGTCCAATGTGAAACTCTTGAGGGGGAGTACCACATTGAGGATTAGTAAACAGTAGCTAATGCCCAATGAAGTTTGTTTGCAATTTGTCCTAAGTTGAATACATGTGCATTTTAATTTATGAGCACTAACCCTCTAATCAAATTATGAGAAGTTTTGTGTGAAGAGAGTTTTTAAGTTCCAAAGGAGAGGAATATGAAGAAATCGAGGATGGATCAGAGCTCAAGCTTGGGGATGCCCCCATGGCACCCCTTCTAAATATCAAGAACCATCAAGAGTCAAAGCTTGGGGATGCCCAAGGCATCCCCTCATCTTCATCGACTATCATAAGGTCGTCTTCGTTGAATTTCATTTTTATCACTTTACATATTATGTGCTATGCTTGGAGCGTATTTTTACTTTTAGTTTTGTTTGTTTATTTGCTGGTCATATCTTTTTTGTATCCTAGCTTTATTTGTGTGGGAGAGCGACACGCTACGCTTTTTCGTTTGAATACTCCTTTGCTTCGCTTATATCTTTTTGAGTATTCTTAGCTACTGTCTGTTTGCTAGTAAGCTCTCGCTTTTAACTTTTATCCTGTTTAGAGCTGCTAGCTGTTATGTTAAACTCTCATGTTCTTCACTTATACTTGTTGGAGAGTTGTTGTTGAAAAGTTGCTTGAATTGTCAAAGCGACAAAATGTTGTTTGTGTGATATTAGAATAAAATGAAAAGCCTGCATAGTCTTGTAGATCATTGTGTGGATACTTGATGCTTCTCAATTGTTTTGAGATGTTAAGTTGAATGCTTAAACTTGCTGGTTATTTGAGTGGAATTGATTAGTAAAGAAATATGGTTGAAAGCTTGAAATTGTGTGGTTTTTCGCAGTTGTTAATTCATAGAGCTAATCTTTCCATCAAAAGAATTGTTTGGTCAACAAGGGAGATGGTGTAGAGTTTTTATGGTTATGATTGGTAAATGTCTTATGTTATTCTATTACCGGTTATTATTAGATGTTTGCTTCAAACACCCTTTTTGCTAAGCCTAAAAATTCGTACTGAGTGTATGGTTCACTCGTGCATCCAATCCCCAAAGCCAAACTTTCTTGCCAGCTGAGTCCACCATATCTACCTATGCATGGTATTTCTTGCCATTCCAAGTAAATTTGTCATGTGCTACCTTTAAAAATTCAAAATACTTCTTTTTGTGCCTCTGTTTTTAAGCTCATGAGGGAGCAGTAGAGAGCTAGATATAACTTGTGACGAGCAAGGTCATTTCCCCCCTTTCACCCGGTGTCGATGGATTACGTCTTCACTTGAATCAACCCGAGAGCAGCTTAAGCAAAATATAAATATAACTCACCATTCTCCTCCGCGCAATGCAAATCTGAGAAATCAGCTCAAACATTGGACAGTGGTGAAACCAAGGAGAAACAAGAGCGTACTCGCTCCTCTAAAAACCAGCTGCTCTCACAATATTAAAAAACCTTGCTTGTTATGAGGGACTAGATAGCTTCTCTGTTGGAAAGTCATTGACGAAAGCATGCATACCTCAAAATTGTTTTACTTCTGTTTTAAAAATTAAAAAGCTCTAGCACATGACTAATCCCTGCTTCCCTCTATGAAGGGCCTTCCTTTTACTTTTAATGTTGAGTCAGTTTTCATTTTTCCTTCTATCTCCATAAAAGCATACATCTAGTATTGACCCTGGGTACCGTTGAGCATATTGCATTGTCAAGATTAACATGAATCTTTATATTGACTTTATCTATAAGATAAGCTATTGGAAGTTGAAGCTTTTAGCTAATTCTTACATCTCCCTTTTTGTTGATTCTCAAACACTTTTGTCATGGAATTATTATCCTTGTGAATTAGTCAAATATGTTGATCACATTGTTTTCATATCTTTAACGTACTATTTATGAAAGGTTTTGCTTGAATGATTCAACTTGTTTATTCATTGCTTTCTTGCTATCAATTATAGACAATTGTTTTGTATCTCTTCATTCACATCCTATGCTTTACATTACAATCTTGATCAAGATTATGTTGGTTGCATGTCTCATCAAGAAATTATTTGTTATCACTTACCTACTCGAGGACGAGTAGGAGTTAAGCTTGGGGATGCTGATACGTCTCAAACGTATCTATAATTTTTGAGTGATCCATGCTAGATTTGTGATATTGCCACATGTTTTTACTGTTATTTATATCAATTTTTATGCATTTTGTCGGACTAACTTATTAACAAGATGCCCAGTGCCAGTTCCCTGTTTTTGCTGTCTTTTTGTTTCAGAAATTTACTTCTGGAAATATTCTCGGATTGCACTGGAAATTTACGGAGATTTTTATTCGCCAAGACGAAGATCGTGTCAAAAGGGAAGCTAATGTTTAGAATCAATTCATGATATGTCTTGGCTGTACCTATGAGGATTTAATTTATGGAGACACTAACCCCTCTAATCAAGTTTTATGTTGAGTTTTGTGTAAAGAGAATTTTTCAAGTAGAAGAGTTGAGGGTGATGAACAAAGATCAAGAGGGACAACCACTCAAGCTTGGGGATGTTACCCCTAGACTCACCCAACATATATCAAATAAGTACAAGAATTCAAGCTTGGGGATGCCCAAGCCACCTCACTCCAACCATCTTGATAACAAGTAAGTAAGCCTAGCTATATGGCTATAAAGAAAGCGCTTTACGGGAGGCAACCCGGTTGTTTTTATTTTTGATTTTCTTTGTGTCCTCTTGCTGTAACAAGAGACTTAGTTTTTAGTTTTGTTTCTGAAATTTTTAATAAAGTGCCAAGTGATGCATGTAAAATGCATACATAAACTTTGCATTATAATACTCATATTTCAATCATATTTGCATCATATAAGGGTTAATATCATTGTTTTATAATGAGTTTGGGAAGATTTCACAGTTTTCCTATTTTTATGGAATTAACCCTGCACTGGCAGAAAATCCTATTTTCTATATTTTGATGTTTTAGGGACCCAAATGACGTCCAATTGACCTGAAAATTTACGAGGATCATTTTTTCGAAGGAAGAAAGCGTAGGAGAGAAGGAGGCGAAAAAGTGGAGGCCCGAAGACCGAAAGAGGGTGGCCCATGCGGCCAGATTCCTTGGCCGCGTGGGACCACTCATCTGGGCCCTCGGGGCTCCATTGCCGTCGATCTTTCTTTCAGAACCTTCGTCTTGAACTAAAAACGACTATTAAAATAGTCTCCCGATGCCTTTCGGAGGGGACGCCGCGGAAAACATAGAAACACCAAAATGGAGATCTGGAGCTGCAGATTGGAGGGGGAAAACTCCGGCGGAGCGCTGTCGGCATGGTCTCCATCTCACCCAACGACATCTCCACCGTCTCCATGATGAAGAGGGAGTAGTCCACCCCTGGGCTATGGGTTTGTGGAAGTAACTTATGTATCTCTCCTCTCTCTTGAGCTTCACTAATTAGCACCGTATGAGCTGCTGAACATGATTACGGTCATCTATGTAATTCCTTTGTGGTGGATCTCTTTATGAGTTAATATATGTTTGAGATTGCAATTGTTTTGTTTCAGTTATGAAATTAGATGCATATTATGTACCCCGTTCTTGTCTACTTGTTTTGATCAAGCATGTTTATGAGAGCGTGTGTGGGGGAACATGTGCATTAGTTGGAGTAATGAGGGGGTGGCTAGTGCGGTGAAAGTGAGAAAAGTTCTGCGATCCACTTGGGTATTTTTACCTTACTTTGTTTCCTCACTAGGGATAAAGAAAAATACCATGCTACCGGAGGTGTGGGTGTGACCATTGCCACTTCTCCATGACTAGATCTAGCATGTTCTTATTTTAACTTCATGTCATAAGACTTAAAGCTATACTCTGATTTATCTTAATTACTGAGGTGCTAAGATTTAATTCACATCTTGGTGGAGTATAAGAGAGATTAATAAACAAAAGATCTCTATGTTAGGACGTGATGCCCATATAATTAGTAACTTGTCATGAAACCTTTTTGTTGCAATCTCATATGTCAATTCTAGTGTTCCTTTATCTACCACTTTATTAAAGAGAGAGTGCATTTGTGAAACCATGAACCCCGGTCCATTTTTAATCATAAGAAACACCTTTCCAACAACTTTTAAGCATTTGTCATTTTCTGCCATTTAAAAATCCGAAAATACAAAAATACTTTTATATCTTGCATTCACAATACAAAACCCCAAAATATCATCCATCATTGTTTCCACCATCCTTGCACATTTATTTATCATCATTGCATATTTATTTCTCATTTGCATTTATTATATTTTCATATCATTCTCACACCTTGTGCTTGACAACCACTTGGTGAGGTTGAGGGCACAAAACAATTTACTTTGTTTTGTAGGTATTCAAGAGAAGGATAAGAAGATAAATCTTTCACTACTGATTCCCCGAGAGTTCGATATTAAACCCCGAGTCACCCCTCGTGGGGAAACCGTCTTTCCTATACTATACACTCTGCACTTGGAGTCTCAACCTAAGCTAAGTTCAAGGCCATCGCCAAGTTTTACCCATTTTGGATTGAAAAAGTTGCTTATTGTATTCGGAGATTTTATTTCAGCACAAATCTGTGCACGGTATGATTTTTCATTCCTATTCTGTAACTCCGAATGATCTTATATTCAAACTGTAGCAGAAACTTTTCATCCTCTGTAAGCATGAATTTTATTCAGATTTTTTTGACATATTTAAGTAGGGTAGAAAAATGCGTTTTGCTGCTGCTGTTTTTCTGGACAGATTCTGTCCTATTTTGTTTGATGCATTCTTTGAACTTTTAACTTGAATCTTTTTGATCCAATTTAGTTTATAAGTAGGAATACAACATTATACACTTTCTTAACATTCATATGAATTTTTGTTTAAGGATTTTATGCAGCAAGCAATTCATTTGTCTATCACCACTAATATCACCCCACAGAAAAGAAATGGGAGAAACGGTGTTTTGAAGTTTTTTCACAGGGATTAGAGGAGATGCACCAAGAGTTATCCAAGGATGGTGAAGACCATAAGCTTGGTGATGTGAATACAACCCCATTGGACCAACACACTCTTTGTTTGCACACGTCTAACTTCTGTTTTTCGATCAATGCACTTTATCGCATAAACTTGGAGCGTCTCTTATTTTTGTTATTTCGGTTTGGTTTTTATTTGTGAGACCACCACTTTTCATTTATGTTATGAGAGAGCTACGGGAAATTTGGGTTGAATTAAGTTGGATGGTATTAAAAATATTGGGAAAGGGATGTTTGAGTTGATACATATAGTTGCATGATTCATGTGCTTTTTAATGAGTATTAATTTGCAAGTGTTTTATCAAGAGCTATCTCTTATTCATGTTTTGATGCTGAATGTTACTTTACTTTGTTTAACATGGATTGGTTAGTTATATGGACACTTATACATGCATTTAGACAGTCAACTTTCTCCCTCTTGCTAGCCCAAAAATTCCAACAAGTAAAAACTTGTTTTCCAACACCTTCAACCAAAGTTTTCCAGTGAGTCCACCATATCTACCTATTAGCTTTATGCTATTCCGATTATGTTTATCATGGTATATTGTATAATCTACACTTCTGAATTAAAATGCTTATGTTATTGATTGTTATGGGAAAAGTTGGTTAAAAAACTCTCACGAACTTGATGCACACTTTACTTTTATTGCACTTAATAAACATGAACCATTGTGATTAAAATTATGAAGTTGTGATCTCGACAAGAGTCTTGGTTGGGAGTTAGCTCATATGTCATGTCACATGGCAAGCTTTCAACGTGCTCTTAATTATATTTAGTTGATATCATGTACTTTTGTTTATGGATGCTTATCATGGTGCCAAATAAATGCGGAAACTTAGTAAGTTTGAGGAGTTTGTATAAATGGCTAGAGAGACGCCTGGGCCGCTAACCTAAGCCATGCATCATTCATGGTGGAAATTTACTTACATGCTATAGTGAACCTTCAGTGATGCACCTCACAATAAAAAGCTATACCAATAGTCAATAAAAAAGGGTGTTGAGATTGTTCATTTTGTTTGTTTGTCTTGTCATTTTGACATGGGCTTGTTCCATGTCCTGGGATAAGAGGTACCCCAGTTGACGCTCTTGATGACGCTATTATATTACTTACAATGACTTTAACTTGAACTTGCTTGGTGG
Organism: Puccinellia tenuiflora; assembly: GCA_012064385.1. NCBI lineage: Eukaryota > Viridiplantae > Streptophyta > Magnoliopsida > Poales > Poaceae > Puccinellia > Puccinellia tenuiflora. The sequence goes on from QRDG01001411.1 coordinate 274,458, forward strand.
CCCGAGTTGTGTAACACCTTGGTGTAGGTACTCGTATTCACGGGGCATGAGGCATTCAACCCATACTTTGTCAAGCACACTACTCATATTTTCTTTCACTTTAAACTTTAACCATTCAAGATGCTATGATAGGGGTAATGAGAGCTTAACACCAATGAATACCACATTGCAAACATTAACTTAAGTAGAAGCATTTGGAAGTTAGATGAAACTTATTCATGTTTTACCTCTACTCATTTATATATCTTTCCAAAGTGTCCACCTTTTATATTCAGATTTACAAAAGTACTCTATGACCATTATAGGATGTTTTTACTTTTCATTATGCATACATTTGGTCCATAGTACTTTCTTCTATGTTACACTTTGTGAATTATCATTGAACATTCTTTCATTGAATATTTTATATCACTTTATAATCCATCTTGTATATTGCTACTCTTTTGAAGAATAAATCATTTGACTCTATGTAGCAATAGTAATCATCTTTGATATCCATTGATAGTATTAAAATGCAAAGTCCATGTTAGTTTTATCACCTTCATACTCGAGGACGAGTATTGGTTAAGCTTGGGGATGTTGATGCATGTAAAATGCATACATGAACTTTACATTTTATTACTTGATATTCCAACTTATTTGCATCATATATGGGTTATATTTATGTTTTATAATGATTTTCGGGGATAATTCACAGTTTCCCCATTTATTTGGAATTAACCCTACACGGGCAGAAAACCCTATTATCTATATTTTGATGTTTCAGGGACCCAAATGACGACCAAATGACCTAATATTTTACGGGCGTTAGTTTTTGGAAGGAACGAAGCGTAGGAGCGAAGGAAGCGAACAAACGGAGACCCGAGGGACGAAAGAGGTGGGCCCATGCGGCCAGATTCCTTGGCCGCGTGGGGCCCCCTATCCTGGGCCTCGAGCCTTCGATGCCGTCGATCTTTGTCCCCGTGCCTTCGTCTTGACCTAAAACCGACTATAAAAATAGTCCCCCGAGGAGTTTCGCGAGGAGGCGGCGGAGAAACACAAAAACCACGAAATAGGAGACAGAAGGCTGCCGCCGGAGAAGATCAGAGGGGGGGGGGGGGGAACGCCGCCGGAATCACCTCCGGAAGGCTCCTCCATCCCCCCTCCGGAGTCTCCATCAACACCACCGTCAAGACCAGCACCATCTCCATCACCATCTTCGTGATCCACTTCATCCCTCTCATAGTTTGAGATTGTTCGAACCCTAGCTATTGTCTAAGTACTATTCTACATGTTTGTGAATTGCTACTCGTCATTGTTTTGTGGGGAGATTCTATTTTCAGATTGTGTTGTATCACTTATGCCATTGAATCATATCATGTCTTCGCGTTGTGAGTAGTTCTCTCATGTTCCTGGGGGGCATAGGATGGATTGGCAATGATTTATATATGACATGTGTTGGTATTTTGTCTAGTGTTTATCTTTTTATGTAATTCTATGATGGTGTTGTGCGAACATCGACTGCACATCACTTCACCTATATGGGCTCATAGGAGAACACTGTAGTGTAATGGAGTGAGGGAGACTTGGGAGGACATGTAAACCTGAGACCGAGTCATGAAGTTGCATTATGAGGGTATTAGTATCGGGGACCTTAGAGTTTAAGGCTATGGTGGGACTCTATGTCTTAATAACTCTTGTGCAGTCATTTACTTGGCCATAAGAACCATCATAAGGGGGTTTAGTTTATTTATTTAGCTTTACCTAATTATGGCTCCGTCCAAAAGAAGATTAAAACTTGACAAAATGCTTACCTTGTTGTTCTAGAAATATTTATGCCATGAAGTCTAGGTAGCCCTTGGGAACATTCTCCACTAATAAGAAACACACTCTTGAGCTTGTCCTCTTGCTGCATAGAGGATTGGGCTTTCTCTCTTTGAGAGCTTTCACTTGTCATATTTTATTTTCAACTTTTTTACTTTATTGCAAACTCTACACCAAAAACCCAAAAACACTTGCATCATTTAATCATTTTAGTTTGTCTAGTGAATAGATAATAAGAGAAGTGACACTCTTATTTGAGAGGATAAATACTTATACCTTCTACTCCTCGTGGGATCGATACTATATTGACACATTGAAGATTTCAATGATCCCCTATACTTGTGGGTATCAGATGCCTTGGGCATCCCCAAGCTTTGACGCTTGATGGTTCTTGATATTCAGAGGTGGTGCCATGGGGGCATCCCCAAGCTTGAGCTTTGATCCATATTCAATTTCTTCATTGTCCTCTCCTTTGGAACTTAAAAACTCCCTTCACACAAAACTTCTCATAAACTGATTAGAGGGTTAGTGCTCATAAATAAAAAATGCTTATGTGTTCAACTCAGGAAAAATTGCAAACAACTTTATTAGGCATTAGCTACTGTTTACTAAGCCTCAATGTGGCACTCCACCCCTAGAGTATCACATTTGACGATGGTAAAGAGACGAATACAAAATAAAAGTGGAATCTGTCAAAATCTGAATAGTCTATAAAGATCGAATTTTCGAGGCACTCCTATAGCTCAAATCAGAAAAGTCAAAACTAACGATAGATAGATAAAAGTATCAGTCTTGCTGTATAAAAATATCAGAAAAAGATAAAGTTCAGAGATTTTTTGGATTTTCGAACAGTGAAGGACATAAATCTGTTTCTGGACAGCAAAACAACACCTCGCACTTTCAATGCATTAGAGGCTAAACTTGGCATAAAAAACCAAAAGAAAAAGACACAATGAAGTTTCTACAGAGGCAACAACTTCAAGACTCAAGAAAAGTAAAAAATCAAACTAAAAGTAAAAGATGGGTTGCCTCCCAACAAGCGCTTTTCTTTAACGCCTTTTAGCTAGGCGCAATGTCAAATATCAAGTTTTTTCAAAATCGAGGGCATCATCATTCTTATCAAGTTCATGAATTGTGGAACTTGGAAAAGGACCTCTAGCAATACTATTAGTAGCAAAAATTGGTGGGGTAAAAGTAGTTTTACCCACTGGGGATCCTCCCCTTGAATCCTTGAAAATTGGAGCTTCCTTTACCATCCTCAACTCCTCTTTTCCTGTAGACGATGTATTAACTTTAGTAGTATTCCTTGGCACAAATATGAATTTAGGCATTTTAGAAGCCGAAGCCACTTTCTTTTTAGATTTGAGTGAAGAAAAAGTGGTTCCTAAGGTATCAATTACTTCCTCCAATTTATCAATTCTTATAGTTTGATTACTAGCTTTTGTAGGTTCAAGGGACTTAATACTCTTAGCAATATCTTTTAGACACCCATCAAGCTTGTTAATACCATCAAGAATTCCCTTATCTATTTCCCTTATCATGTCCATACTTGGTACATTATCTTCTATAACTTCTAACCTTTGCATAACATGTTCCAAAGTGATTTCAATTTTGCCCTCATTAGTTGGTGGAATACCCACAAGACCCTCTATAACATTAAAAGCTTCCAAAGCATTAATCCCTAGGAAGTTTCCACCTGTGATAGTGTCTAGGACATACCTATACCAACTTATAATGCCAATATAAAAATTTCTAAGGAGAACAGTGGCCAAAGGCTTTTTGGTGGATCTATGACGAGCATTATTAATCCTATGCCAAGCATCTTTCAAAATCTCCCCACCTCTTTGTTTAAAGGTGAGGAATTCGGACTCGGATGTCTCAACAAGAGGAAAAGAACTAGACATAATGATAAGATAAAATAACAAGACAGGAATAAAGACTACACCAATTTTTTTGGGTTTTAAAATTTTGCAATAAGAAAAATAAGCTAACGAGAAATAAAACAAGCAAGACAAAAACAAAGTAAACTGATTGAGAGTATGAGACTCCCCTTGCTGTAGATCCAAGATCCCCGACAACGGCGCCAGAAAAGAGCTTGATTGCTACTGATGAAGAGTTGGGTGGTGCCTGATAACCCACAAGTATAGGAGATCGCAACAGTCTTCGAGGGTAGTATAACCCAAATTTATTGGTTCGACACAAGGGGAGACAAAGAATACTTATAAGCCTTAACAACTGAGTTGTCAATTCAGCTGCACCTGTAAATAGACTTGCTCGCAACAAAGGATCAGTAGCAACAGTTTTATAGTAATAGCAGTAGCAAAATAGAGATAGCAGTAAAATAAAGGCAGCAGTAAATATTGCAGAAGACAGCAGGTTTAAAATACTGTAGGCACAGGGATGGATGAATGGGCGCTGCATGGATGATATGATTCATGTAATAAGTAAGACAAGGCATTTGCAGATGATAATAATAAAGTAACTGAGTACTAAGTAACCATAGGCATGCGTTCCATAAATAGTCGTACGTGCTCGCAATGAGAAACTTGCACAACATCTTTTGTCCTACCAGCCCGTTTGCAGCGGGGCCTCAAGGGAAACTACTGGTAATTAAGGTACTCCTTTTAATAGAGTACCGGAGCAAAGCATTAACAATCCGTGAACACATGTGATCCTCACATCACAACCATCCCCTCCGGTTGTCTCAATTTCTGTCACTTTGGGGCCTCGGGTTCCGGACAGCAATATGTGTATACAACTTGCAGGTAAGATCAACAAACAATGCATATCATCATGAATAAATAACATGTTCAGATCTGAGATCAATGACACTCGGGCCCTAGCATCAAGCATTAAGCACAACAAGTCGCAACAAAGTCTACAGCACTCCCATAAGGTACTAGGCACTATGCCCCTACAATCTTATAACTCATTACATGAATAATCACATCCAATCCCTTCCATCCCCTTCAGCCTACAGCGGGTGTTTACTCACACATGGATGGGGGAAACATGGATGGTCGATGGAGAAGCGTCAGTGACGATGACGGCGATGATCTCCTCCAATTCCCCGTCCCGGCAGGGTGCCAGAACGGAGTTTCTGGTCCCGAAATAGGGTTTTCGGTGGCGGCGGCGTTATGGAGTGTTTCTGGAGCAATGGTCGAATCCCCTCAGTTTTTTAGGTCGAAAGGGGTCTTGTAGTCGCGAAGAGGCGTCGGGGGCGTGGCCGAGGTGGCCACACCATGTGGTGGCGCGGCCTGGGCCCACCCGCGCCACCGTGTGGTGTGGGCCCCTCGTGGCCCACCTCCACTTGGCCTTTTGGCTCCGTGTGTCCCCCGGTTAAATATTGACTTTTCCATATTTTCCACGGATTTTCCCGAAAGTTGATTTTCTGCATAAAAACGAGACACCAATGCAATTCTGCTGAAAACAGCGTTAGTCCGTGTTAGTTGTATCCAAAACACACAAGTTTGAGGTAAAACAATAGCAAAACTGTTTGGGAAAGTAGATACGTTTTCGACGTATCAGTGCCCCAAGTGAAGGCGTGGATGTAGCGAGCAACAGTTTTCCCTCCTTAACGAACCGAGGTTTATCGAACCAGTAGGACCTTGAAATCAACAACAAAGTAAATGTTGAAGATCTCTGACGCTTAATCTTCAACAGACGTGGACCTGCACACACCCAACCAAAATATTTTGCCCCCAACGGCGTAAAGGTTGTCAATCTTTCCGGTCTCGCAGAAAACAAAGCGGTTAATTGTATAGTGAAATAGATGAATTATGAAAATGGACCAGTGGAGTAATGATGATGAAAAGTGATGAATAAAGGTTGCAATCAATGTAAAAAGATGGACCGGGGGCCATGGGTTCACTAGTGAAGTCTCTCAAGTAAATAGAACAATCATATGATGGGTAAACAAATTACAGCTGGGCAATTGACAAGATTAGAACACAAACTTAATCTACCTATGACAAAGAGAACATGATAATATTTAAGTAGGCATCACGACAAGGAACAAAGACCGTTGAGTCCAACTGCATCTTTGTCTAAAAAGTCCATCGTGGGATCGATATCCAGCCTGTCACCCATCGGTATTAAGTTGCAAGCAACAGACATTTGCATTAAGTAAAATGCATGAAGTAAGCAATACTAATATCAAAAGAGACATTAACACAACTGTTTTACCCTTAGTAGCAACATCACACCCTCACCCTTCGACGTTTCTGTCACTCGTGCCCAGGAACAAAAGGGGGCATGAACCCACTATCTAGAATAAATACTCTCTCTTGGAGATACACACAATCACTTGGCCAAAGTAACTACGCACATCAGAGAGCATGCAAAAACATAAATCAACATATAAGAATCATGCACAATCTAATCATAAATTTATAATCCATCGAATCCCAGCAAACACATCACATAGCATTACAATAATCGATCTTGATCATGTTAGGCAGCTCACAAGATCATAAGACATGAAGCACAAGAGAGAGAGAGAGACTACCATCTAGCTACTGCCATGGACCCATGGTCCAAGGTGGGACTACTCACAAATCATCCCGGAGGAAGGCATGGCGATGAAGAGCCCTCCAGGATCGATCTCCCCTCCGGCAGAGTGCCGGGAACTGCTTCAGAATCACCCCCAAACTAGGGTTTGAGATGACGGCGTGTCGGGGTGACTTCTCTGGAAAATAATGGCCGCCCCGTCGTTTTTAGGGTTAATAGGATTTTATAGGCGTCGGAGGGGGCCGAGGCGGTGCCCAGGGGGCAGGGGCGGGCCCCACCCGCGGGTCCTAGGGGGCCGTGGTAGGCACCCGCCTGTGGCCCCTGGGTGGCCCCCCCAGGTCCCCCTTTGGTCCTCAGGTGTCTTCCGTCGCATAAAAAATCTCCATAAATTTTCAGCTCAATCCGACGATATTTCCTGTGGTGGATTTTCTGAAATACAAAAACAGCAAAAACAGGAAACTGGCACTAGGCATCTTGTCAATAGGTTAGTCCGACAAAATGCATAAAAATGATGTAATATGATAATAGAAACATGTGACAACATCACAAAATTAGCATGGATCAATAAAAAATTATAGATACGTTTGACACGTATCACCCGTCATATTTGTATTTAAAGTGGAGGTCTTCCATAGGCCTACTTCCATTATATTGTTTATCGACGGAATCCTTTCTCGTTTATTTTTTGCTTGAACTTTGTCCATAATTTGTGATATTACGTCTGACACAACAAATAGTCGATAACCTAGATCACTCTAGGGATATGAGGTTCTATACAATCCAGTATGCTGACTGGAACGGACACAAAACATCAACTTTGTAGCGTGTACGGGGGAGGAAAACATTGTTTCAAAGGTAATGATAATTTGTGGCTAGAAGTTTTATTTCTCACTAACTTGTATTTGTCAGTGATTGTGAAAATCCAAGAACATTAGTTGTTATGTTCTTAGTATCCAATCTCAAGCCAAGAACAGGTTACATGAAAGGAAGAAGGTAGGGGTGTTTGCACCCCCCTTTGACAAGACCACAAATATGATGAATCTTTCCTCAGCAATCCATGTTAATAACATGGATAGGAAACAATATGCAAGAGGCTCAAATGAACCTCTAGGTACATAAGTGACTAACATTTAAATGATGAAGCAAACAACGTGGCTTCCACACATTAAAGTATTCGATCAGACAATGGAGGGGATTCATAGGATATAAAGCCAAAAAAGCAAAAGCTAAACCTTGTAGGGAATAGGTATGCAAGAAACTATCATGCTTGTTGGCGACAGATTTTCTATCGCCATAGAGAAAGATGTAAATACAGATAAGAACTCGAGGGAAGTTCGTTAGGTGATTATAAAAGAAATCCAAGGTTTCGATTTGGATTTTCTTGACCGTTACTATGGGTACTTAGTTGAGAATCCTCGTGTTGCAATTGGGTTCTGAGTGTTAAAGCATGATCATAAGATGATTTGTGTTCTTGGTATGGGAAGAATATCTTTCCCAAAGCATAATTTACATATTGAGGACGTATGTGGTGTTTGACTGACCTCCTTTGGTACTAAACCAAAATAATTAACTATGAGTTGTATGTACATGTTTTTCATGTCGACAATAAAAAAATTTATCTATGTGTTGCATAACTTAGATTTGATCTAGTACTCTATATTATTATAGCATGTAATAGTTGAGTGCGGAGGAATGGTGCCCGGGTGCACCTGCTCCCTTTGTTTTGAAAAAAATTCAAAAAATAGTAAAACATTAGGTAATTTTTTAAAAACAATGGGAGCCATATATATACAAGTACTTCACATTCCTGCAAATTCTCAGAATCAAATGACATTTTCTGTGCTCGGTGCAAAAAAAAAAGAGTTGTTAGAATAGATGTGAAAACACATTTTTGAAAAATGCTGATTTTGTCTTTTTTACACCGAGCACATAAATGTCATTTGATTCTGAGAATTTTTAGGAATGTGAAATACTTGTATACATATAGATCCCATTTTTTTTAGATATTTTCGTTATTTTTTACTATTTTTGAATTTTTCGAAAACAAAGAGAGCAGGTGCACCCGAGCTGACTTAGGAGTTTTGCGTAATAGTTGCACTATATCATAGAATGGTTGCAACTTGGATAGATAATTTTCCATACATTGTTGAACTATGATGTTGGACCTTAATTCCCATTTAAAAAAAACTCTATAAGGATGCAACGATCTGTAGCAATCACGGAATAAGGAAACGATATGTAGTTCCAAACCGGGCAACCCTAACAGAAAGAGATGGACGAGCAACACCTGAAACGAAAGGCACGACCGGCATCGAGGCCTCGAGGGAGTTCAGAAGTGCGACCACCGCCTTCGGCGACAGCACGCGTTCGGACCTCGATTCCAGCAACGTTACCGCTGGACAAGCTGATTCATCGTCGTGGATGTTGGTGGCACGGAGCGCCACTTGAGGTCACGTTCGGCTGTGGCGGCAGAGCGTAGATGCGCTCTCCCACATCCTCCCTTCCGCTTCGGTTTTCCCTCGATCGCCCATTCCCCCGCAAAGAATTTCTTCCATTCCATCCTTCAGTACATGGGTCTTTAATCAGGCCCTGTGCAGATTGGATATCAAATAAATGAACACGATTGAGCACGGAAATTAATTGCACGGTACAACGTTGATGGCCTGAGAGAGGTCCTAGTTGTCTCGGTTATAATATCCCTAATTTGAGAAAAAAGTTGTTGACATATTATGTCCATAACATACTTAGCGTATCAATGTTGCTAGAAATTATGTGTCATAGGAGTAATCTCACCACCACATCAACCTATCCACCCCAACCAAACTCATTAATGGTTATCCCTAAACAACACTCATACTTCTAGTCGAACAAATTTTTTTTGCACATTCAACTCATTCGACCAAACCAAAAATAGCTACCCCACTGAGTTGGATGGGGAACATTTACATAAGAAGTTCATCAAATCAAAGGGCAAGATTTCTCTCGTATAGAGATTGACTTGTTATTATGAACATTATTCTCATTAGTATGGCGATGTTTATGCTTTCTTTTTGAAGTATCTCAAGGGGTAATAAAATATTTATTATTATAAACCTAAATTCTTCTGACAAAGTGATGACCATAAACAGAAATATCAGCGAACTTAGTGGAGTATCATTTGTCGTCCTAAAAAATTGAGGTTTTGGGTGGAGGCATTAGATATAAAGAACGGATTCGTACTCAAAAGTGATCGCTTAACCTGTAAATGAGACGGGTTTGTGTGAAAAAAGTTGAGAGAATTGCACAAACCACCACCTATTGATGTTGCTTTTGCACAAAACACCTACTTTTTGGGTTTGTTGAGCAAAACACTACCTATTGGGGTAATCAGTTGCATCTAGATCTAATCTAGAGTTTAACTCGGTTACCATGATTGCTGAAAAGTGGGGCCTGCTTGTGACCTTGCTAGAAGAGAGGGCGGCAGCGACCGTCCCATCCCAAGTGAAGTGGCCTGGTCACCGATGAAGGAACCCGAACCCCATCTAGCCCTTCTATGTCGTCGGTTAAACACTCTCGAGTCTGACGATATAGATGAGATGGTTATGTTGGAGTCCTAGTTAATCCGAGCCTATTTGTTTCACCTATTTTTTTTCTTGACCTGTTGGCTAATATGGACGGTTTTGTCTTCTACATGGTTACTTACAAGCAGCCCACTTTTACCAATCGTGTTATAAAAATAAACTCCATATTAGACCTTGCTGCAATTGCTTACCCCAAAAGATGGTGTTTTCTGCAGCAAACCCGTATTGTAGGTGTTTAGCATAAAAGCAGCACCAATAGGTGCTGATTTGTGCAATTCCCTCGGAAATTTGACAGCTAAACCTTATATTCTCCTTTTTAGTAATTCTCAGTCGACTTAGATTTAACTAAATCTCAGTTGGTTGCACACAATTGCAAATCATGTGCAACTCTTAGATCAGCAAGAATCACGACACAAATCAAACGGTCACGGAGGCGACTGGGATTTATGTAATTATCAGTCAGTTGCACACAATTGGAAACCATGTGCAACTCACAAAATAGCACGAATCACGACCAAAAATCTAATGGTTAAGGAGGCGACTGAGATATAGTTAATCCTCAATCGACTTAGAATTAGCAAAACCGTTTCAGTAATACCTTATGGGGGGCAAAGAAGAGTTTTTACGTTGAGCACTTTATGGATAGGAAATGGTTTGAATATAAATGAGAAGTATTATCTGGACTTTGGCAGCAACCCTTTGGGATTGGTAACATGAAATCCTATATAACCATCGACACTTATCAGAACATAGACTTAGAAAGAGTGAACATCCTTTATTCCAAACAACATCATACCAATCAGCACGACATTGTTGTGAATAACATAGTAACCTAACATAACTAAACTACACTAGGGATATTGATTAGTGACATCCCTCACCTCCAAGAGCCTTATAAGTTGCTGAAGGTCAAAGGAATCATACAAAGATTCACATGGGTTCTTTTCAATGAAAGTTAAATCTTTGTGTAAGAAAAGTTAAATCGGTTATTAGGAGAACTCACCGATAATAATTGTTTCTATTCATAATTGTTTAGAGTCATTGTAACCTTTTAATTTGTAGGAACTTCCCTGGATTGTTTACTCTAGAAGATTATGATTCGTACAGTATTTCTATAAATCACACTCAACTGGAAATAACAAGGTTCTTTGACTATAACCTATTGGAAAATATATATTTCCAGCGAATTCGTATTATTTTCCTGATTAAACACTCTTTTATGATGACTCCTATGCTTTTGTAGAGGAAGTTCATATGGTTTCTTATACTTAAAATTTCATGAGGCAAACCATTTCTATTCATAATTACGTAGAAATATCGATAGTTGATTACGATACAAAAGCTACGCCATCCATACCATCGTAGCCATGTTACATTATATGACAAACACAAGTGAGTGAGAACGCAAAATGTCGAAATCAAAGAGTGGTGTTAGGAGAGAGAGAGAGAGAGAGAGAGAGAGAGAGAGAGAGAGAGAGAGAGAGAGAGAGAGAGAGAGAGAGAGAGAGATAATTCAAAAAGGATTTAAACATAATATTGCTTCTATCCAAGCATAAATGGCATTCTAGACTTTTGTCGAACATTTCTAACATGGGATTTTTTATGTATAAGAATATTATTAAAACTTGATAAAAAGTAAGATAATTGAATTTAGATATAAAAATGTCATTTATTATTATTATTAATAACACTAGATATCAACTTAAAGTATTTTTTTATGGATTTCTCTTTTGCCATCTTATCCTTTCAGGTTCAGGACACTATCTATCTTTCCCTAGTGTATATGCATTATGGTCTCCTACTTAGTTTCCCTTATAAGTAAATATATTGACGAAGCACTTAAATATTTAATTTTCCTCCCTTCCACCGGAGCCTCCCATGCCAGCACTACGTGCACCGAATTCGCCTGGTCAACACACGTACACCTCTCTGTTCAGACATCAACTCAACATGCCTTCATAAGTTGGTGCCACACTGAGTTCTTTATTGGTCATAAATTTGCAAAAGCATAAAGAAGCTACGAAAGTATTTGTTTCTTTCTCTTATCATCCAATAAGCATCTATGAAGGAAGCTACAAAATAACCCTATTAAGAAAATTCCATGGCCATGTAGGAAGCGTAGTTCTTCATTTTTCAGAATCATTAATACAGCTGCGGGAACAAACAAACAAACAGTGGTAAATCTGGAAAATTAAATTGTGAGTTAAGAGTAATATTTTTTCTCAAGAATATCTGTAGTCGTCGAACTAAAACCTAATCATATATATACTTATGAGAAAACAAAATCTTGGGATGTATGAGAAATAGCTGAGTAAAGATTTCTGTTACATGGCTTACAACTTGTAATAGAAGGAGAATAATTGTAAGTAGATCGAGTAAAACAGTACCAACAAATTTATTCTTGATTAGAAGAGGTATGGGGGTGCCAAGTTTCACAGCTAAGTTTTTTCAACTTGGATGTTCCTCGATTATATCTGAAGATTTTTTTATCTCAATAGTACTTGGATCATTGTAGACCAACTAAACACAGAAGGCTATCAGCTCAGGCTATCAAATTCTGCTATGCAGCATACCATGAGTCCATGCATGTTCACGTATCAAACTCATGACATAAGCACCTGCGCACAGACAGGAACATGAAGTGCTCATATCAGACCAGGGCTGTAATTAGTTGCGATAGCTAGATTTTGCTCAATCCAAATGGATTTTATAAATTCCTCCAGGGAAAACTAATTGTTTTGGCATAGACTAAGTTTGTAGTTCAAGGCTAGAGCACCACACTTAATATCATTTGGCAAGGAAAAAATGTTTGGTTACTGACAACCGTATTAGAGTCTGAAGAATTTAAAACAAAGCAAGGCCAGTTAACTTTTTTTTTGAAACTAGGCAAAAGACTTGCCATTTCATTAATTAAGGAGAAGTTTTTAAAGAGTTTACAAACCATGCCACGGCCCAAGGCCGGAGCCAAATAAAAGTCTACTCTCGCGGCATTACATTACTCAAAGCTTTTGCTCCGGCTAATCCCCACATAGTGACCTCATTTTTTATCTTCTCGACAATCATGTTGTTGGTCTTTGCGTGGTTCCGGAACACCCTTGCGTTCCTCTCATTCCAAATCTCCCAAGAGATGAGCATGGCTAGCGACATGATGGCCTTCCTAGAAGGAGATTTCTTGTTGATCACCTCGGTCCACCAATCATTAACGGTGGTGATGGATTGCCACGCATTTGGGCAAACGTTATTTAGCCCCAACCAATCCTTCACACCAGCCCAAACACGCGTGGTGAACCGGCATTTGTAAAGAAGATGAGCGGCCGTCTCTTGCACTTGGTTGCAAAGCTTACAGAGGCCACAATTTTGCCACCCTCTCCTCTCTAACCTATCCGCCGTCCAAACCCTGTTTTGAAGGATCAACCAAGAGAAAATCTTGCATTTTGGAGGTGCCCACGGTTTCCACACCAAGGTGGGCATCATCGATGTGGTATGACCCAAGAATTGCATCATGTAAGCCGACTTGGATGAATAGCATCCATTGTTTGTGAGCTTCCAAGTGATCGTATCCGTGACCTCGTGGCGAAGTTGAACTCCATTGACCATTTCCCAAAGGTTGACGAATTGAGTGATATGGTCCATGGAGAGCCCATCATTAGTGTTGATTTGCGAGACCCATGCATTATTATCCAAAGCTTGGCGCACCGAATCTTTTTTCTTCCTTGATAGGCCGTATATTAGAGGAGCAATATCCTTTGGCCTTCTTCCATGTAGCCAAGCCGAATTCCAAAAGCACGCTTTCTCCCCATTTCCAATGGTCACCATCGTGGCCGCCGCAAAGAGATCATGATCATCTTGGGTACAAGGGGTGCCAAGCATCGTCCACGGTTTTGGATCTTCGCCCCATTGCGCCCAAAGCCATCTCAACCGCAAAGCCGCGGCAAACTTAGTGAGATTTAGGATCCCCAAACCGCCGTACTCTTTAGGCTTGCACACCGTTGTCCAATTAACTTTGCATTTTCCTCCCGTAACCTTATCACTTGCCGCCCAAAGAAAAGCACGTCTAATGCTATCAATCTTCAAAAGGACCTCAACCGGAACGGCAAGCACGGTGATGTAATAGATGACAATGCTAGTAAGCACCGCCTTGACAAGCACCAACCTTCCCGCCATATTGGCATGCCTTCCAATCCAAGGGACAAGTTTTCCGGCCACTCTATCTTCCAAGTGTTGGAAGTGGCTTCTCTTTAATCTTTTCACCGACAAAGGGAGTCCGAGGTATTTCATGGGGAAGCTCGTTTGGGAGGCCGGGAACGCCTGGAGGACATCCTCAAGGTCAATGCCTTCACACCGAATTGGTGCAACTTGGCTTTTAGTGCAATTGGTGACAAGACCGGTAACACATCCGAATTGAGCAAGAGTGGTGGCCAAAAAAATGATGTCCTCCTTCTTAGGCTTCATGAATATAGCCGCATCATCCGCGTATAGGGAGGTTCGAACCGTTGGAACTCTACCCCGAACCTTATGGATCCATCCTTGAGCGGTGGCCTTGCAAAGAATGTGGTGCAACGGATCAATAGCCAACACAAAGAGAAGCGGTGATAGAGGGTCGCCTTGCCGTAGGCCCCTCCCATGCTTGATGGGATCCCCGGCGATGCCATTGAGGAGCACCCTAGAAGTGGACGAAGCTAAAATTGCCGAGACCCAATCTCTAAATCTTGGAGGGAAGCCCAAGTGCTGCAACAAGTCCATTAAATAATCCCAACGAACCGAGTCAAAAGCTTTTTTGATGTCAAGCTTAAAGAGGAGTGTGGGCGTTCGCGATTTATGGAGACGCCTTGCCAAGTTCCTCACATATAAGAAGTTGTCGTGGATGCTTCTTGTCTTTATGAAGGCGCTTTGGGCGTTGGAGACAAGCTTGTTCATGTGCGGAGCAAGTCTCGTTGCCATCATTTTGGTGATAAGCTTGGCGATTGCATGGATGAGACTAATGGGCCTAAAATCGGTCACCTCCTCGGCCCCATCTTTTTTGGGTATGAGGGCGATATTTGCGGAATTTAGCCAATGAAGGTTGTTGGTGTGAAGGGCACCAAACTGATTGATAACGGCCATGATGTCCATCTTGATAATGTTCCAACAAGACTTAAAGAAGGCTCCGGTAAAACCATCCGGGCCCGGTGCTTTGTCACTTGCGGTTTTGTTGATCGCATCTTTAACTTCCTCCTCCGTGAAGGCCGCATCTAACCCACTTAGGTCGCATTGGGGGAGAGGGATGGACTCCCAATTGAAGTCGGTGGTGCGTGGCAGCCCCTTTTTGATAATATTTTTGAAGTGATCATGGATGATGTCCTTCTTTTGGTCATGCCCGGTGACCCATCCATTGTTGTGCTTAATTCGATGGATATAGTTTTTTTCTTCTCCTTGCATTTATTCGGAGGTGAAAGTATTTTGTATTGGCATCTCCTTCTTTTAAATTCCGCACCCTCGAGGTTTGTCTTTTCCTTGTTCTATCAAGAACCGCCAACCCAATGATTCTTCTTTTTAGTCTTGTTCTAAGCTCTCTTTCCTCGAAGCTAAGGGCTCTAGATTCTTGCGCAATATCAAGCCGGAGGATGATCTCAAGAGCCATATGAAGCTCCACTTTGGCTTTTGAGACAATAGATTTGCTCCATTTTCTAAGCTTTTGGCCGGTTGTCTTGAGCTTGTGGAAAAGGAGTTGACATGGCTCAACATGAGGGAAATTCCCGTTCCAAGCCTCATTGACGACATCCATAAATCCGGGCATCTATGTTGGGTGGCAAGTTCAATCTGCCCGGTGTTGATTAAGTAGAGAAGAAAAATTGACCTGGAACCTATGTTGGGTGGCAAGTTCAATCTGCCCGGTGTTTGCACCGAGATGATCCAATCAATGCGTCTATGGAACAATTAAACTACTTTCTCTCCAAATTTCTTGATCAAAGTATTAGGAAGATCTAACTGGGAACAACAAAGCGTCCAATTTTCTAGATTAAATTATTAGACGGATCTGACTGGAAAAAAGAGAGCGTGCTGCTAGAATCTTACCTGAAATCAGCATGATTGGTCTTGAAGCCAGGTAGAGGGGGCATACGAAGCTACTGTGGCTGAACTCCCTGCCTTTTTTTAAATCAAAAATAGCTCCCTGCCGTGGGCATGCGATACGATTCCAGACGACACGGATTAATAATCAGGGGCTGATATCGAGGATGGTACGGGATTCGAACCCATCGTCAGCAGGTCGTGTTTGAGACGCGAGACAACTTAAATCCGACGGCCTTGGACATATTACGTGTAGATCGGAGGGACAAAACTTCTTAATCTCTAGGATTAACGTGGTGGCTTCTACGATGCCTCCAATTAGTATATATATATATATATATATATATATATATATATATATATATATATATATATATATATATATATATATTCACATACAATATTCTAATGAATTTTTGACGCCATTTTAGATATATTTATCACTAAACAATGTACAAAGTTTTATGGTCTAAAACGTCACGTATTGTATAACAGTATGAGAATCACATGTAATTTCAAAAAAATAAAGGAAACGAGAGGTAAAAAGATCAATGCAAAGTAGCATCTTTTCAGTAGATCGGTTTAAACATTCTAATATGTCGTTCTGAAGTAATATGAACACATCATATGGACATTGCTCAAGTAGCCCCTAATTATTTGACTACGATTGTTAATCCTGCACACCGATCTAATATCACATAAAAAGTACCAACTAGACCACTATCCGAAATTGAATAGAATAGAGTTATTTAATATCACACAAAACAACACATATGGTCATTAATGTATTTGAAAATGGACTAACAGTCCTTCACCCAAAAATATTTATTTCCACACATATAGATGATATTTATTAAGCGTGAACTATGGCTTCTCTTTCACATAATGTGAATGTCGAAAAATAATTAATTGAATTTCCCCTTCAATCTCAACAAAACAAAGGCGAACGATCATCTATTTAAATAAAATAAATATTATGCCCTCGCAATGCTAGTTATGGAGAATTCCATGGTCAATCATGTATTCCTTCTCACCAGAAAAGACAAAGAAAGCCAAAATTTGGGCGCGTACACCAACACAGCGTATCGTTTGTCCACTCGAATAGCATTCCTCAGGCCTGCCGCGCCTCTGCAGCAGGCAGCTCATCTCTGCGCCGCTCTGCAACCCCACGGCCCACACCAGAAACACTTTCCTTCCCTTGGACATTTTGACTCACCTGCCTCGCACACCTCTCCCATCATTCGCTCCGTGTCCGCCTCAATGGCGTTCCTGCGCCAAGCTCGGATGCTCGCTGCTCTGGCCGCCGCCCTCCCCGCTTCTCCACGCCAGCAACCCAACCGATCGCCGCTGTCCGCTCCGTCGCGGGCCCAGACCCAGAGGGCGTCGTCGTCGTGGGCCATCCTGGGCAGCATCCCGCGGGTCGCCGCCCCCGCAGACGGCGCCGACGTCTCCCTCGCGCTCACGCCGCCCCCGCGCGTCTCCATCCTCACCGTCTCCCCGCGCGTCTTCCCGGAGCCCGTCACGCCGCAGCACTTCCCCTTCGTCCTCGCCGCCGACCCCTCCGGGCCCCTCCTCCTCCAGGCCACCCTGGGCCGCCCCTGGACCCGCGAAGTCGGCCCCGGCGGCGTCGACCAGTCCGTCATGTGGCACGACTCCCTCCCGCGCTACTTCGTCCTCGACCCGAGCGCCTCCTCCGCGTTCCAGCTCCCCGACCCCGACGACGCCATCCTGCACCAGGCCCTCCTCGGCCTCATCGCCGCCCCTGGCGGCGGCGGCCGCTACATGGTGGCGGAGCTGCGGCCCCTCATCGGCTCCGACAAGGCCACGCTCCTCTGCTTCTCCTCCGAGTCCGGGAAGTGGGTCGAGAAGCCCGTCCACTACCCGCTCCCGCCCCGCCCGCTAGAGCCCATCGGCGTCGTCTCGCACCACGGGAGGCTCTGGTGGGTCGACCCCACATGGGGCGTCATCACCAGCGACCCCTTCGCCGACCATCCTGTCCTCCGCTTCGTGCCGTTCCCGCCGGCCAGGGTGCTCCAGTACAGGGAAGCCTTTGGGGTTGCCGACAGGTACCGTTGCGTTGCGGTGAGCGGCGGCAAGCTGCGGTTCGTCGACACCATCTACACGGGCCGCGTCATCGGCGGCACTCCCAACATCAGCGTGTGGACGCTGCCCGGTCCGGACTCCACGGAGTGGACGCTGGAGTACGAGGTGAACTTTGGAGAGATCTGGGCCGATCACAGCTACAAGGCCACCGGGCTGCCCATGGAGATCCCCACGCTCGCGCTCATCCATCCCGACAACCCCGACGTCGTCTGTTACAGTATATGTGGATTGTACTAGTCTTTCCCATCAGTTCGGACTTTTGGAATAGTTGGCTAGTGCAGGATACATGAAGTGGTATCAGAGCCGTGGTTACAGATTAGGGTTTTGCGATGGCATCGATGAAGTTTGATCTACCGTTGCTGGACTACAAGACGAGGTTTTCTCTGTGGCAAGTGAAGATGCGTGCGATCCTCTCGCAGGCTTCGGATCTTGATGAGGCGCTGGATGCGTTCGGAAAGAAGGACGCGAAGGAGTGGACTCCTGAAGAAAAGCGCAAGGATCGTAAGGCTTTGTCATTAATTCAACTTCATCTATCTAATGATATCTTGCAAGAGGTGCTGCAGGAGAAATCTGCGGCAGCGTTATGGCTTAAGCTGGAGTCGATCTGCATGTCCAAGGATCTAACCAGCAAGATGCATGTGAAGATGAAGTTGTTCTCGCACAAGATGCAAGAAGGTGGTTCTGTGATGAATCACTTGTCGATCTTCAAGGAGATCGTGGCCGACCTAGTGTCGATGGAGGTAAAATATGATGATGAAGATTTAGCTCTTCTGTTGTTATGTTCGCTGCCTAGTTCCTTTACAAATCTGCGAGATACCATATTATTGAGCCGCGATGATCTAACCCTCGCGGAAGTATGTGAGGCCCTGCAGACCAGGGAAAAGATGAAAGTTATGGTGCAGTTTGACGCATCGTCCTCCAAGGGCGATGCATTGCAGGTTCGAGGCAGGCCTGAGCAGCGAGATAACAACTACAACAACAACAACAACAACAGAGATAAGAGCAGAGGCCGTTCAAAGTCCAAAGGACGAGACAAGTTCTGTAGGTATTGTAAGAAAACCAATCACACCATTGATGATTGTTGGAAGGTGCAGAACAAGGAGAAAAGGAACGGTACTTACCAACCGAAGAATAAATCTGACGGTAATGGTAATGGTAAGGTTGCTGTTGTTGCTGGTGATAATAGTTCTGATGGTGAATGCTTAGCTGTTTTTGCTGCATGTGTTACCCGTGATGATGAGTGGATCTTCAAGAGAAAGGAAGGTTTGTCTCCTAATGAGCCTCCAAGGTTTAAGGCAAGGTTAGTAGCTAAAGGTTTCAGCCAAATTCCCGGTGTGGATTATAATGATGTGTTCTCCCCGGTTGTCAAGCATAGTTCTATTCGTACATTCTTCAGTATTGTTGCTATGCATGATCTTGAGCTTGAGCAGTTAGATGTGAAGACTGCATTTTTGCATGGAGAACTTGAGGAGGAGATATACATGGACCAACCAGAAGGGTTCATAGTGCCTGGTAAGGAGGATTTCGTGTGCAAGCTAAAGAAGTCCCTTTACGGTTTGAAACAGTCTCCCCGACAGTCGTATAAAAGTTTTGATTCGTTTATGTTGACACATGGCTTTAAGATGTCTGAATATGATAACTGTGTGTACATTAAATTTGTTGATGAATCGCCTGTATACTTACTGCTATATGTTGATGATATGTTAATTGCTGCCAAGAGCATGAAAGAAATCACTACATTGAAGAAACAGTTGAGTAGTGAGTTTGAGATGAAGGATCTTGGTCCTGCTAAGAAAATTCTAGGTATGGAAATTTCAAGAGACAGAAAATCTAGATTGCTATTTCTTAGTCAGGAGAATTATATTAAGAAAGTTCTTCATCGCTTTAACATGCATGATGCAAAGTCTGTTAGTACGCCTATTGCTCCTCACTTTAAGTTGTCTGCATTGCAATGTCCTAGTACTGATGAAGATATTGAGTACATGTCTCGAGTTCCATATTCTAGTGCTGTTGGTTCCTTAATGTATGCCATGGTGTGTTCTCGGCCTGATTTGTCTTATGCTATGAGTCTGGTCAGTCGATACATGGCTAATCCTGGTAAAGAACATTGGAAAGCTGTTCAGTGGATTTTCAGGTACATTCGCGGCACATCCAACGCTTGCTTGAAGTTTGGCAAGACTGGTGAGGGACTCGCAGGCTATGTGGATTCAGATTTTGCTGCCGATTTGGATAAGAGGAGGTCCCTCACAGGTTATGTTTTTACTATTAGTGGATGTGCTGTTAGCTGGAAGGCTACCTTGCAGGGTGTTGTTGCACAATCTACTACTGAGGCTGAGTACATGGCTATTGCTGAAGCATGCAAAGAATCTGTTTGGTTGAAAGGTCTGTTTGCTGAGCTTTGTGGAGATGATACTTGTATTAACCTGTTCTGTGACAGTCAAAGTGCCATTTACCTTACTAAGGATCAGATGTTCCATGAGAGAACAAAGCACATTGATGTCAAATACCATTATGTGTGTGATGTTGTTGCACAAGGTAAGCTGAAGGTATGCAAGATCAGTACTCATGATAATCCTGCTGATATGATGACAAAGCCAGTTCCTATTGCTAAGTTTGAGCTTTGCTCGAGCTTAGTTGGTATAACTGTTTAGCCCAAGAGGCTAGTTGGCGCCGAAAGTGTTTTCTTTGATGTTTCAGGGTGAAGGATTGTTGATGCTACAAGATGGAATTTGGCTCAAGGTGGAGTGTTATTTTATGGTGATCCAAATCCATTTCTATAAGTGAGAAGGCTAACGACGGAGCGAAGCGAGGCCCGTCGCCGGGCGGTACGGTACGAGTTGTAACCGACCAGGACACCTATTGTTGCCGACCTAGTTTAGCTCAGGACCACTATAAATACGTCTTGTAAGCCGCCGCCGGAGATAAGCCACACATTGTAAATCCCGGCGCGTTTGTAACCTCACCCCGAAATAGTGAAGTATTGCTGGCTGGCGCCCGTGGTTTTTCTCTTCCTTGTTGGAAGGGTTTTCCACGTTAAAATCTCGTGTCCCCCGTTGGTTTGATCTTGCTTAATTTCATCGTTGTTTTGCTATCGCTTGTATCAAGTGGTATCAGAGCCTCAGGTCTTGAGTTCGAGTCCTGGTTTGCGCAATTTATTAAAAATTCATGGCAGCCCCTCCTTGTATCCAAGTATGAGCCTGTTGCGTCATACCTCTGAGACTTGCGCGCCGTCGCCTCACTTTTTTCCGGTTGCACGTGTGGCCTCTTCCTCCCAGAGTCACACGTGAGAGGGGGTGTTACAGTATATGTGGATTGTACTAGTCTTTCCCATCAGTTCGGACTTTTGGATTAGTTAGCTAGTGCAGGATACATGACATGAAGATCCACTTGCAGCGGACGGCCTTCTTTTGTTTAGGCAAGCGCACAACATCCCATTTGCCATTCTTCTCAAGTGATTGTATCTCCTCATGCATTGCACCAATCCACTTGTCACGATCAACCGAAGCAATAGTTTTAGTGTATGTAGCTGGTTCAGCTTCATGCTCCACCTGTTCAGCACAACTCAGAGCAAAGTAAACAACATCACATTCTTCAATTAATCGGTTAGGGGGAACAATATTTCTCCTTGGCCGATCAGCAGCAATGGACGGTTGCTGCAAAACAGGAGGTGAGGTTTGCACAATCTCCTCATCAACAGTTTCTGTTACCTCCTCATCTAGGTGCTCCATCTGCTCCACCTGCAAACGAACCTGTGGTTCGTCCTTATCAGAAGAATCTGGCACAACATCAGTAGTCAGACTGTCCTGATACATAACAGATTCATTAAACACAACACTCCGGCTGAAGAAAGTCTTTTTAGTTTCCGGATTCCACAACTTATATCCTTTCACTCCGGAACCATAACCAAGAAATAAGCACTTAACAGCTCTAGGCTCTAACTTTCCATTATCAACATGAGCATAGGCAGTGCAACCAAAAACTTTCAATTGTGAATAATCAGCCGGCTCACCAGACCATACCTCAATAGGAGTTTTCTTGTCAAGGGGAATGGACGGTGACCTGTTGATCAAGTAGCAGGCGGTGTTGGCAGCCTCAGCCCAAAAACGCCTGTTCATGCGGGCGTTGGACAACATGCAGCGAGCTTTGGAAGAGAAAAACCACGGGCGCCAGCCAGCAATACTTCACTATTTCGGGGTGAGGTTACAAACGCGCCGGGATTTACAATGTGTGGCTTATCTCCGGCGGCGGCTTACAAGACGTATTTATAGTGGTCCTGACCTAAACTAGGTCGGCAACAATAGGTGTCCTGGTCGGTTACAACTCGTACCGTACCAAGCCTACCGGCGACGGGCCTCGCTTCGCTCCGTCGTTAGCCTTCTCACTTATAGAAACGGATTTGGATCACCATAAAATAACATCGTCTACTTCTTCCTCGACAAGCACCTCTTCGGCGTCGACGTGCCTGCCCGCAAGGTTGTCGACTGCAAGGTCTACGATCTGGTCGCGCCGCCCAGATGCCAAGTCGCCAGCCGCTTCGTCCGCGCTTGGAAGCTTCCAGAATCACTCTCCTCAGGTTAATCCTCATCACATTGTGCGGGTTAGTTAGGTCTTCGGTTCTAGTAGCTTCTTTATTTATCGAAAGAAAGTTGCAAAGTTGCGATGTGAGTAATGCTACTTCAAGAATACTGCTCTTGTGGAAATTATGCTAGTTTCGTGCCTCTTGATGACCATTGTGTGATGCGTTAGCATTGTGATCTCTTTTTTCTGGGAACCATTGGGATCTTATTTGTTAACGTGATGCATTATCAATTTACCACCTTACTGGATTAGGACTCTAGCTAACTGAATTCCACCTGCATATGTCTGAACAAGCATGTTAAGTGGATAATCTGCACAACAGCACAAGCATGTTAAATGGATAAACACACGTATTCTGTATCCTAGCATTTTAGGCTAGCTATTCAGCAATTCACCCATAACTGACATAGTTGATGGTTCGTGCACTAGTAAAAGATCTATCTTGTTCTGCTTAAGCACGGCCTTAGAGGCTGTGGTAATCTTGGCTTGCGGCCATGAAGCGATGCACATTCCACATGACGGTAACATAGGTTGTATGCCTTGATAGTAATGGCTAACATGTGCGTAGCTGGTGTTGATTCTTAATAAAGGTTAGTCTGATAAATACTTATATAGTAAATGCGGTAACTGTGATGCTTAATTGATACATGTATGTGAGATCTTAATTGTACCAAGTAGCATCAGAACTAGACACACGTATTCGGTATCTTCGCATTTTAGGCTAGCTATTCAGCAATTCACCCATAAATGACATAGTTGATGGTTCATGCACTAGTAAAAGATCAATCTTGTTCTACGTTAATCTTGGCTTGCTGCATGAAGTGATGCACACGACGGTAACATAGGTTGTATGCCTTGATGGTAATGGCTAACATGTGCGTAGTCAATGTTGATTCTTAATTAAGGTTAGTCTGATAAATAGCAAATGCGCGTAAGTGCCATGCTTAATTGGTACATGTATGTTCAGTCAATAATACCTTTTCTCATACTATATAAGTGTGTTTTGTTTGGATTTACTTCGCGCTGGTAGCGGGATATATATCTCAGTTAGTACCATCTAAATAATAGCAAGATGTGTATTTTCTCATATGATTGATCTTCAATATATTAAGACATGTCGAATGACCAATATCGTTTGTCTTTGAAGGGATACTTAATTGGTCCAGCGAACCCATCTTGACTGGAAAAGACAAATCACCTCATGGGACTTACCCCCTGAAGGGACATACCAGGCTGTCCAGTGAGGCATTCATATGTCGACAGAATGAAGCAGGAGGTTTCCAACTGTCTCCTAGGTAAACTCAAGTTTCCACATCTATCCATATAATTTGACGCTACAGCCTCGAACATCATGTAACTGCAGTACTGACTTTTGTTTTGCTCGAATTTCGTTAGATTCAGGTAAATTTAGTACTGAATTGAAGTTATGGAAAGTCGCATGGATGCTGGTGACATGCATGTTTTGGTGCTCACGTTGATCTTCACGCATGTCGTTTTTTTGGGTCTGTCGGATGCTGCTAGGATGCTGGAGCAGTTTCAGTTGCTTAACCTTAGTGAACTGTGATGCTTCCAGTGATCATTTGAAACTGCTGGAGAGAAACGATGCTTTTCATTTCAGTAATTTATCGCTCTTTCCTCTGCCCGCATTGTAGCGTTGATCGTTGGTTTGAGCACTGGATGCCACTTGTAGTGTTGACTATTCTTTCGCCTGAAATTTGGTTATCTTTTTTATCTTGATTTTATCTGCAATGACAAGAGATCAGGGAGAACCTGTTGCAGTGCTGCTTAACCTCTGACTTCATTTCTCAAGGAGGAAGGGAATGCAAAAAAAAACACGTTACAGGACTTGTAGAGTTGTAGTAAGCGTGAAGAACTTCACACAGTCAAATCGGCTCCTCATTTTTCATCATCAAATTTCAAACACTTCTTTTGTATATGGACTATTTTAGATAGCCGAGGGCTTGTTTACTAGGAGTGTAATTTTATTGGGATGATTTAGTGAAATATTTCCTTTCACCCAATCTTCTCAAATCACCACAATAATCTTCCACCCCAATACATTACCATGGTGTAGTGTTTTCAATCTAGACAAAAAAGAGGTGTTTTGTGGGAATATATTGGGATTATCTTACCCTTAGAAAAATAAATTTGTGCAATTTGTCAAAGTCAATTGTCCATTATCAGAACCGAAATACCAAATACAGCATACTAAAATCTAAAAGGTGAAACAAAAATGGTTCGCCGGCTAATGCCCTTTCATAAAAAAGGTTGATTTTTGGCAACATCACACGGCCGGAGCAAGAGTGCAAGACCGACTCCTGCAGCAGGCGACCCGCGGCAGAGCGGGCAGGTATTGTTTTCCCGCAGCCACTCGCCGACGCATGCGTCGTGGAAGTAGTGCATGCACACCGGCAGAACCCTGACGGTCTCGCCGTCCTCCATTTCCGACAGGCACACCGGGCACGGTGCCTCCTGCCACCCGTCGGCCCTTAGGTACGTGCACACCAGCTGCTCCTCCATGGCCACCGCCGGCTCCCGACTCTCGCGCGGGACGGAGGAGTCCAACGACCCGTCGCGGTAGCGCGTGCGCAGTGGTGGCGGCGGCGCCTGCATCCGCAGGACCGCCAGCGCCGCCTGCAGGCCGGCGGAAGTGGACGCGCGACGTCGGCGTTCCGCCTCCTCCCGACGGTGTGCACGGGCGGTACGGCGGCAGTTCCAGAGCAGCACGGCGACCACGGCCACGATGACGGGGATGGTAACAGAGGCCGCGATTCCCGACATCGATCAGGAGATCGAAGAGAAGCCTAACGATGGTGAGTTTAACTACTTGCAGCATAACGGAAGTACTTAAGCAGGGCGTAACATTAATCATTTGGGTATTTTGTTGTTAATAATGTCGCAGTGATGCCATTTGGACTGATGCCGGCAGAGAGGCGAGAAACGGTCTCCGCGGCAGAGAGGCGAGAAACGGTCTCCGCGGCACAGCCGGCACCGCGCGATATAGTAAGATGGCATGTTTATCAGGTTGTCGCTTTGGTGAATCAGTAATGTTCACTTTTTCTTATGCGAAAACTCCAAACAGAACTCCCCGAACGTTGGAAACCAAATCTTCGCTTTTTCTTTCTGTAAAACTTATCCACGTACATACAGATGTATATTATGTACATGATTTTCTATAGAATTATGCTTTCATATGCTATCTGCACAAAAATACCAATGTGAAGACCAATATCAACTGTTTATGCCTACCTAGAACCAGTTTATGTGGTTTTTGCGTAGCCCAAACTACAACATATTTTTTTCAAACAATCAGATTTGTTCATAGAAATCATCTTATGTATCTTCAAACAATCAGATTTGTCGAAACTTCAAATTCCATATTTTTTTTCATACCGGGCTCCCAAAAGCAAGGCTCGATCCATATCACCGTCTTATGCCTACGACTGTTATACGAAGTTTCTGGTACAACCGCTCATATGAACTATAGGGCGTGTTTGGTGGCCTGCAGATTGACCGGCCAGGCCCGCAGCTGCAAACGCCCGGGGTTTGGTTGCCTGTGTGCGCTCAAAAAGTTGGGTAGCGCGAAGATTAAAGCAGCCTCGGGCCAGACCCGAGAGGCACGGTCGAATCGACCGTGCCCATGGAGCCAGGCGTGCGAGCTCGAGGAACGCCGCGTGCGCGCCGCTGCAGGCACCGGTGAGACGGAGATGGCGTGAGCACAAAAATTGCGGCGGGAGAAATTCGGTCACCGCCGTGCTATTTCGCCTCTCTATTTAGAGCCTCCGCGCTCACCGGCCAAATCCTAATCACCATTTCCCCCCTTTCGAGCTCGGAGGTAACGGCGATGGCGGGATCTTCTCCTTCGAAGCCGGCGGCGGTGGTGGTGGATCTCGTGGGCGGATAGTCTTGTCCTTCGAAGCCGCCGGCGGTGGTGGTGGATCTCGTGGGCGGCCAGTCTTCTCCTTCGAAGCCGGCGGCGCAGGTGTTGGATCTGGTCGGCGCTCAGTCTTCTCCTTCCAAGCCGGCAGTAAGAAACTCTGCCCCATGTTCTTCTCTTACATCTGTAGTTCATTCCAAAGCTTAGTATGAACACTTTCTTCCACATGGGTCATAGATTTATATTTCGTGTGTTCATCGGTATCGTAGGACATCGTTTCGCCTAGCTCTCCCGATCTGTATGCTCCTTCAGTATACTTCGCAGTGCCCGGCATGAAGGAGGTGCCTCCGATTAGTACTGACTATCCTATAGCTGTCGTCCCTCTTCGTATTGCTCGGCCAGGTCCAACGCAGTGGTCAGCTCCCATGTCCCTGATCGTCCTGAACAGGGTTTGTGAGCTCGTAGACAAGGGGATCCGCTTTGATAGAGGTTTCAAGGAGCAGTACATTAACAAGGTTTGCAACGATGTTCTTGACTTCACTGGGATTACTGTGAGCACCTCGCAGATATACAACCATCTACGTAAGTGGAGGCAGAGGTGGATGAGGTTCAGCCGTCTGAAGAAGCATGAAGCAGTGACTTGGTGTGATGATACCTCCACCATCAAGATGGATGAAGACAAGTTGATTACACACACCATGGTAAGAATTGACAACTAACAATCGTTCTTTCTTTTCCCTACTTCGTGATGAAACATCACTAACTTGCTTTCTCAATGTTAGGTGCACCCGAAGGACGAGGAGTTGCTTAATAAGCCCATCATCAACTATGCCTAGATGAAGACTATCTTCATGGTGAGCAATACGCCAGCTCCTTGTGTCTAGACTCCAATGATCCTCGCCAGGGCTTTGAACTACCTAGCGATCACGAAGAGGAGCATTGCAAGTATGCGGCCATGACAGAGAGAGAGAGAAGTTGAAAGAACATCTCTTAGTTTTGGTGATATAATGACAACACATTTTATGGGCTAATCATGTTTGTTAAAGTGTCTTGACAGGTTTCTTAGCTGATTAGGCCCAGAAGGTGAAAAGATCGAAGACAAGATCGAAAATGGAGAAGAGAATCGCTTTGGAGTGGTTTTCTGCCTGTGGAGGACCGGAAGTTCCGGCCCTTTGGGCGGAAATTCTGGTGGGCGGAAATTCCGGCCTTCGGCCGGAAGTTCCGGCCAAGCGGGAAATCGGCTAAGTACTTTTTGGGATTCCTCTCTAGAGGGGTCCCGGAACTTCTCCCCGGAAGTTCCCCCCGGAAATTTCCGGTGGTCCGGAAGTTCCGGCCTCCTGGCCGGAAATTCCGGCCCTGGAAATTTTCCGGTGGAATTTTGGCTAAGTCTTTTTTGGTTTTCCTCTCGGGAGGGGTCCCGGAGGTTTTGGGCGGAAGTTCTCCCCGAAGATTTCCGGCCCACCGGAAGTTCCGGCCCCAAGCCGGAAGTTCCGGTACATAATACCGGAATTTCCGGCCCCTCGCTTTTCCAACGGCCAGATTTCCTAGAGGGGTATAAATACCCCTCCACCTACCTTGGTTCACTTAGCTCTTGCAACTATCTCTCCTCCATTACAAGCAAAAGCTCAAATCGAAGAGATCTCCCAATCCCTCCACCCAAACTCGTTGTTTTTTGGAGGATTGAAGGAGAAGGCCAAGATCTACATCTTCACCAACCGGTTTTTCATTTCCCCCTCATTTGCTTGAGGGATTCGTGCCTAGGGTTTCCATTGGGAAAACCTAGGTGTTTGGTTGTACTCACTTCAATTGTTATTGTTTCAGTTGTTGTATTGTTTTGGGAGCCCCCGATTAAGTTGTGGGTGTGTGCCCCAAGAACATTGTAAGGGCTCCGGATTCCGCCTTGAAGGATTCCGATAGTGGAAGGTGAACCAAACCCTTGGGTGCGGTTCATCGGAGAATAGGGTGAGGCCTTTGTGGCATCTTAAGTAGGCCTCTTGTGGCGAGCTCACACCCCTCCAACGAGACGTACTCCCTTAACAAGGAGGAACTCAGGAATACATCCTTGTCTCCGCGTGCTTCTACTTTCGGTTATCTCTATCCCTTAGTTGTCCTTTCATATATCATGTTTCTTGCTTAGTCGTAGTTGCTTGCTTGTCATATAGGTAAATTCACCGTAGTTGCATATCTAGAGAATTTACTTTTGTGTCAAGCCTAAAATCGAAAAAGAATTAAAATTTGGTGTAGCACCTATTCACCCCCCCCCTCTAGGTGCCCATACGATCCTTTCAATTGGTATCAGAGCCTTGGCTCTTTAGTTAGGCTTCACCGCCTAAGAGACTATGGGTGATGGTGATGGTGCTTCGCGTGGTGGTACTCCTCCGGTGTCCATGGATGATCTCAAGAATTTGGAAACAACCTTGACCTCATCCATGAACACTCAAATGGAGGAGTTGTGTGCTATGATGAGGCAACTCTTGAATGTTAATAAGCCACCCGCCGCACCATCCCTAGAGCCTAATGCTTCCGCCGCGCATAGGGGGGAGGGCGAACAACTCACTAATGAATCCCCTCCTAAAATTGATAATGGGAAGGAGGAGTACCATGGGGTTCCATTTAAGTACTCCGTCGACCCACCTATCCCGCACCCTCATATAAACAATAGGGGTGAACCAGCTAAGTTTAATCCATCTTGTTTTTCTAATTGGCAATTTCTTATGAGATCACATATCAAGAGCGCTTCGAGCGAGCTATGGAGAATCATTGAAGTTGGTTTCAAGGCCGTCGACCCAAACAACATGACAAGAAGAGAAGTTGTGGATTGTCAACTCAATGACTTGGCTCTCAACGTAATTCAAACCGCCGTGGGAGAAAAGCACATGTCTCACATCGAGCTTGCCACCACCGCCAAAGAAGCTTGGGATACTCTCACCCAAGAGTTTATCGGCAATGAGAGTATGAAGAGGAATAGGTTTGAAGCTTTGAGCAACCAAGCCGAGGGATTTTTCATGATAGATGGTGAAGACCATGAAGACATGTATCGAAGGCTCAAGACCCTTGCCACTCAATTTAGAGCCCTTGGAGCAACCTATGTGGATGATGCTTGGATCAAGAGGAAATATGTGAGTGCCCTTTGGCCTTTTGAATCCACCGACTTGAAGAGCCTCCAAGGAAGACACAACTATCACCTCATGTCATCTAATGAAGTCATGCAAGAGATGGCGTCATTCAACACTACAAGAGAAATGACTTTTAATGACAAAACGCCTGATGACAAAGTTCCAAACCGTCATTGATCCGGCTTGATCGATGACAAATTAGTTATTTTGTCACGGATGTACAATAATTAATGACAAATGCTTATTTTGTCATGGCAAACTGTCATGGATTAACCGGCGGAGCTGGGCATTAGAATAGATGACAAAATTGAGACCGTGGTTGTTATAAACTGTCACTGAATTTCGTGCTAGACCCACTAGTTAGGTTTAATAGGAAGAATTTGTGCTATTTTAAATATTGTTATACATTGTGGGACCCAGCAGTCAGGTTTGTACAGTGCGGACCCCACTTGTCAGGTAAAGGAATTATTGGTAAAAATTTGGGTCTTACGCATGTCGAACCCGCGACGTATGTAATGCGCGCGCAAGGTGGTACCGCTGGGATAATCGTGTGTTGTTGTCTTAGCAATCGTATTAGTTATTTTTGTAGTTATATTCCATCGCACGCAAATTTGTAATCGTGTCCGGTTAGGACTCTTATGACTATGTATAGATATAGATCGTACTGTCTTTTCTTGATCAGATCGCGTGCTACGGGACAGGTCGGGGCGAGGAGTCCATGGTCATCGTCGAGGCGATCTGGTGATCATCGTACACGATCGTGGTCACCGACGAGTCAACCACATACGTTGGGGGATCACGTTTGTAGGCGCAGTAGCGGTGAGTTTCTTGTAATTTGTTTGGGACTAGATCTATCTGCAATTCAAATTATTTTCGTTCTTAAGATATATTCTGGTGGACATTGCGATGAATTGTAGGTGATGGATCGCAGTTGGATAACTCAGGGGAAAAAGATGACACCTCGCTACATGAAAGGTGTTAGTGAGTTTATGGAGTTTGTGCGAGAAAAAGGGGGGCGTAATGGAGAAAGATTGGGCTCTGATGAACCAATATTATGCCCATGCATTGACTGCCTTAATCTGATACAGCAGGATCAAGTTGAGGTTGAGCGTCATGTGAATTGCAGAGGTATGTCCATTACTTATACTAGGTGGATTTTTCATGGGAAGATTTCAGTGATCAGCAAAGCCATAGTACCCATGATGGTTCGTATCAAAGCGATGACGATGCTGATTTTGAGGAAGAAGCTGAAGATAATTATGTTGAATATAATTACGTTGACGACGCATCTGATCTGGTACATGATATGCACAAGTCTGGAGATCAAGGTCCTAGTAACCGAAATTTGTATGCAAAATTAGTAGAAGAAGCAAAGAAGGAGCTTCATGAGGGATGTGACACTTTCACTAGGTTGGCCTTCATTATAAGGCTACTTCATGTGAAATCATACAACCGGATCACAAACAGAGCATTTGATCTACTTCTTGAGACTTTATGTACAGCTTTGCCAAACGTGGACTTTCCTAAATCTTTTGCTCATGCTAAAAGTGTTCTTTCAGATGTTGGGCTTGGTTATGAGACAATTCATGTTTGCAAGTTTGATTGTGCTCTTTTCTGGGGAGAGCACAAGGACAATACACATTGTCCTGTGTGTGGAATATCAAGATGGAAAGATCCAAGTGGAAGGAAGAAGGTTCCTCATAAGGTGCTTCGGTATTTTCCGATAATTCCGCGTTTACAAAGATTTTTTGTTAAAGAGGAAATGTCAACGCACACAAGGTGGCACAAAGAAAAGAGGGTTGCTGAGAAAAATATTCTAAGGCACCCAGCAGACGGTGAGGCTTGGAAGCACTTTGATGAACAATTTGGTTGGTTTGCTGAAGATCCTCGTAACATAAAGCTAGGATTTGCTACAGATGGATTCAATCCCTTTGGTAGTATGACAAATGCATATAGTATGTGGCCTATTTTCGTCATTCCGTACAACTTCCCACCATGGATGTGCATGCATCAATCCAACTTCATGATGTCGTTGCTAATCCCGGGAAAGTACTCACCCGGGAAGGATTTTCATGTATTTATGCAGCCACTGATAAAAGATATGATGCTGCTATGGAAAGGCGTGGACACGTATGATGCATGCACAAATAGAGAATTCAAATTGCATGCTGCGTTCCTTTGGTTGATTCATGATTATCCTGGATATGCCACCATGTCTGGGCGTTGTACTAGAGGATTTTTCGCATGCGTGCATTGCGACGAAGAACCTTGCTATGAGTAAAAAATAAGATTGGATATATTGGTCATCGTCGATTCCTTCGGACGGATCACCCTTATAGGAGAAGCAAACTTTTTAATGGAAAAGAGGAGGAGAGAGGACCACCAAGGAAGTTCACAGTGGAGGAAATAAAGGAGAAGGTAGAAAGGGTTAAGGATTTTATACCGGGCAAAAATCCTAATTTGAGAAAGCGAAAGCGTGTTCCACAAGATGAACCAACTTGGCATCTCAAGGCCAGCTTACATTATCTACCATATTGGTCAGAACTGAAATTGGCTCACAACCTCGATGTGATGCACATTGAGAAGAACATATGCGACAATATCCTTGGTACCCTTCTTGAAATTGAGGGAAAGAATAAGGACACTATTAATTCTAGACTTGATTTAAAGAAATTGAACATTAGGAAGAATTACTCGATGGAAGAACAGGGAGTAAAATATGTGAAGCCCCCAGCACCGTGGACTCTTGTGAAGGAAAAAAAGAAACAACTGTGCAGATATTTGGCCAAAATTAAATTCCCAGATGGTTATTGTGCAAACTGGGAAAGATGTGTTGATATCGATGGTGGTAAAGTGACTGGAATGAAGACACATGATTGCCACATACTTCTGCAGCGTGTTTTGCCAGCTGGCCTTAGAGGAATTGCAGGAAAGGAAATGTATGAGGCCATTGCCGAATTGGGGAGATTTTTTAGGGAGTTGTGTGCGAAAACCCTAAGAGTTGATGTGCTTCAAAGATTGAAGGATGACATTGTTATAATTCTATGCAAACTAGAGAAGATCTTCCCCCCTGTTTTTTTTTTATGTAATGGTGCACTTAGCTATCCATCTTCCTGATGAGGCTATTCTAAGGGGTCCTGTTCACTACGGTTGGATGTATCCAGTGGAGAGAAGACTAGGATACCTTAAGTCCACTGTTCGTAACAAAGCTAGGCCAGAAGGTTCCATTGCCGAGGGCTACATCGTTGATGAGTGCTTGACCTTTTGCTCTAGATTTTTCAAGGATGACATAGAAACGAGATTTCATAAAAAAGATAGGAACCAAGATAACCATCAAAAACCTGGTCCAGATGAGTTGGACATTTTTTCAGACGGAGCGAAAGGGTTTGGGAAGTCCATTTTGAAGCTTTTTGAAAAGGAATTTGACAAAATGGTTTGGTATGTGCTGAACAATTGCGAAAAGGCAGAGTCCTATATAAAGTAAGTTTGCTTCACCTTATGAGTCATAATTTAATCTGTATGCGAATTTTGATTGGTAATTTTTTTTTTGTGTTTGCCGGGAAGAATTGATGGATAGAGGTGTGAATAACATCGACGAGGCGATGCAGAAAGAGTTCCCATCATGGTTTAAAAAACATGTGAGACATTTGAATAATGTACCTGAAGATTTGAAGTTGCTTGTTGATGGGCCAGACAGACGTGTAGTGGTACACTCTGGCTGCAATGTAAAGGGTGCTAGGTTTCGAACTGTGACGCGTGAGAAGAATCTAAAGACTCAAAATTCTGGCGTAATGACGAACGCATCTTTTGGTGATGAAGAAGAAACTGAGTTCTATGGTGTTCTGCAGGAAGTTTTGGAGTTGCAGTATGGGAGTAACAAGCACGGCGATAGATCT
Organism: Puccinellia tenuiflora; assembly: GCA_012064385.1. Lineage (NCBI taxonomy): Eukaryota > Viridiplantae > Streptophyta > Magnoliopsida > Poales > Poaceae > Puccinellia > Puccinellia tenuiflora. The sequence goes on from QRDG01001411.1 coordinate 307,948, forward strand.
GTCTACTTGTTTCGTTGTGATTGGTTTGACCTTGCGAGCAGGAATTCCAAGATGAAAGATGATGGATATTTTAAAAGCGTTAATACTTCCACACTTTGGTACAAGGATTCCCCCTTCATATTGGCAAGCCAAGCGGAAACATGCTTCTACTTGGATGACACAAAGTTTGACAACCCTTGGAAAGTTGTCCAGACTTTCAGTCACAGACATGTATATGATGTTCCAGAAAAAGAGAGTGGCGATGACGACGCATATGTAGGGAACGAAGACGCGTACCAGGATGAGATGGGTTCATCTGATCATATATTTATCAATGTTGAGGGTGAAGACCAGGATGTTGAGTTGGAAGATGAGGACGCTGATCGATCTGACGATGTGGAACTTGTTGATGCTCGCACTATGCGTCGACTAGAAGAGGAAGATGAGACAGACTATGTTGACATGAGCGAGGACGAAGAAGACACTTTGGCAGAGAATAGAAGGGATGATGGGGACATAAATTCTGATAATGATAGTGATGTTTGAATATTTAGATTGTGTAATGGAACCATTTATATATTTGCAAACATTATGAGTACTTGATATAATTAATGATTTATGCAATGTAATGTGACAAGCGTACATGACACGATAAAGGGCCATGCAAATAAAAACTTGAACTGATAAACATACATAATTTAGTTCCGAGGATAAAACACGACTCTTTCATAACACATAGAAATGCATGTATCTCTAAGTTCAGCAAATAAAGTCTTGACAGTACATCCGTGGATCAACGACTAACATGAGTGCATTTTAAAATATTTGAACATCACCAGAAGGTAACTACTGAACAGCTACTTCAGGAATGTATGAAACAAACAGGAAAGCCCCTGCATTTGCTACGAAGAGCAGGAACAACATCTTGTCACCCATTTGCATAAAGTGTTCTTCCTCCATGAACTTCTTCCATCCAGTGACGCAGAGACGTCCATCATCAGCAGAAACAGTGTATGACCCAATCACCTTAGTGAAGGGATGACAAACAATGGTGATGTCACCATATTCATGCATTCTATCGGGGACAAGACGGCGTGGGAATTTCTGTTGCAGCAACAAATGTTATAGTCAGCTATACGATTAATATTTCACATCTATATTGTAATGACAAGATGCAACAATATATGATGACAACAAACTATAATGTGTAGAAACTAGGATATTAAGTATGTACCAGGTGCTTGCTCTGATTCATAGTGTTTGTCCAGTTCAGGGTATGCACCATTGCAACAACTGTTCCTTCTCCATAGATCCCAGCCTCATGACGTGCCACAAGGAAGTCAAGATTGTCCACATGTTCTACGACTTTCTCCATCATCCTCCAATTTATCTCAGTTCCATCAATAGAGATGATGGAGTCAATAATGTCACGTTTGTCACGGGACAAATGGTAGTAAGCTATACAATCATAGTACAAATATATAATTAATATGACACAGGTACCAAGTTGCAAGCAATTTATAAAGATTATTCGTATGCATAAATCTTACTTGGATGAATTATTGGGTAATTTCCAGTGGTGACAAGAGTGTCAGGACCATAGTCGCCGATAGTGAAATACATCTCCTGTCCAACTTTTAGCCCGTATACTCTAATAAATTCCTTCCAATTTCTTCCACTGAGATAAATTTCATCATTGTTGTTTGTAACTTTGACACCGAATGAAAATCCTTCATTGGTTGTAAGATTTGCGTAGAAGACTATTTTGTCAGTCTTTGCTATAGTGTATTTCATAAGGAAATATGCCCTACTGTAGCATGGGATGATCTGAAAGAAGTAAAATTCATCAAAACCATATCAAGTTGT
>QRDG01001411.1:311785-390816 GCA_012064385.1 Puccinellia tenuiflora
ATGACTGTTATGGCTATGTAAGCACACCAAAAAGTTTCACCTCCTCATTCACTTCCTTGAACCATTTTGTCCAATTTTGATTCATTCAAATGATTTTATACTTTTCTTTAAATAATGGTAGGGACACCTAAAACCATGGTAAAAACTATTGGGAATGACCATGACATGTTATTAGGGCTATGTAAGCACACACAAAAAGTTTCACCTCTCTCACTTCCTTGAACCATTTGTCCAATTTTGATTCATTCAAATGATTTTCTACCTTTTCTTTAAAAAATGGTAGGGACACCTAACTGGTAAAAAATTGTCAATGACCATAACAAGTTATTAGGCTATGTAAGCACACAAAAAGTTTCACCTCCTCATTCAACTTCCTTGAACCATTTTGTCCATTTTGATTCATTCAAATGATTTTAGCTTTTTTTACAAAAAATGGTAGGGACACCTATAGTTGTAAAACTACGGTGAATGACCATATGTTTTATGCTATGTAAGCAACACAAAAAGTTTCACCTCCTCATTCAACTTCCTTGAACCATTTTGTCCAATTTTGATTCATTCAAATGATTTTCTAACCTTTTCTTTCAAAATAATGGTAGGGACACCTATAGTTGGTAAAAACTATGCAATGACCATGACAATTATGCTATGTAAGCACACACAAAAAGTTTCACCTCCTAATTCAACTTCCTTGAACCATTTTGTCCAATTTTGATTCATTTAAATGATTTTCTAACCTTTTCTTTCAAAAATAATGGTAGGGACACCTATAGTGGTAAAAAATATTTTCAATGACCATAACAAGTTATTAAGACTATCCAAGCACACACAAAAGTTTCACCTCCTCATTCATCTTCCTTGAACCATTTATGATTCATTCAAATGATTCTATAGCATTTTTCTTTATAAAAAATGGTAGGGACACCTAAAACATGGTAAAAAACTATTGTGAATGACCATGACATTGTTATTAGGGCTATGTAAGCACACACAAAAAGTTTCACCTCCTCATTCATCTTCCTTGAACCATTTGTCCAATTTTGATTCATTCAAATGATTTTCTAACCTTTTCTTTCAAAAAACAATGGTAGGGACACCTATAGTTGATAAAAAATATTGTCAATGACCATAACAAGTTATTAAGACTATCCAAGCACACACAACACGTTTCACCTCTTCATTCATCTTCCTTGAACCATTTTGTCCATTTATGATTCATTCAAATGATTTTATAGCATGTTTCTTTATAAAAAATGGTAGGGACACCTAAAACATGGTAAAAACTAGTGTGAATGACCATGACATGTTATTAGGGCTATGTAAGCACACACAAAAAGTTTCACCTCTTCATTCATCTTCCTTGAACCATTTGTCCATTTATGATTCATTCAAATGATTTTATAGCATATTTCTTTATAAAAAATAGTAGAGACACCTAAAACATGGTAAAAACTATTGGGAATGACCATGACATGTTATTAGGGCTATGTAAGCACACACAAAAAGTTCACCTCTTCATTCACCTTCCTTCAATCATTTTGTCCAATTTTGATTCATTCAAATGATATTCTACCCTTTTTCTTTAAATAAATGGTAGGGGCACCTAAACTAGGTCAAAAAAATTGTCAAATGACCATAACAAGTTATTATGGCTATGTAAGCACACATAAAAAGTTTCACCTCCTCATTCAACTTCCTTGAACCATTTTGTCCATTTATGATTCATTCAAATGATTTTATAGCATTTTGCTTTACAAAAATGGTAGGGACACCTATAGTTGGTAAAAACTACGGTGAATGACCATGACATGTTATTATGGCTATGTAAGCACACACAAAAAGTTTCACCACCTCATTCAACTTCCTTGAAACATTTCGTCCAATTTTGATTCATTCAAATGATTTTCTAACCTTTTCTTTCATAAATAATGGTAGGGACACCTATAGTTGGTAAAAACTATTGTCAATGACCATGACATGTTATTATGGCTATGTAAGCACACACAAAAAGTTTCACCTCCTCAGTCAACTTCCTTGAACCATTTTGTCCAATTTTGATTCATTTAAATGATTTTCTAACCTTTTCTTTCAAAATAATGGTAGGGACACCTATAGTTGGTAAAAAATATTTTCAATGACCATAACAAGTTATTAAGACTATCCAAGCACACACAAAAAGTTTCACCTCCTCATTCATCTTCCTTGAACCATTTATGATTCATTCAAATGATTTTATAGCATTTTTCTTTATAAAAAATGGTAGGGACACCTAAAACATGGTAAAAACTATTGTGAATGACCATGACATGTTATTAGGGCTATGTAAGCACACACAAAAAGTTTCACCTCCTCATTCATCTTCCTTGAACCATTTATGATTCATTCAAATGATTTTATAGCATTTTTCTTTATAAAAATGGTAGGGACACCTAAAACATGGTAAAAAACTATTGTGAATGACCATGACATGTTATTAGGGCTATGTAAGCACACACAAAAAGTTTCACCTCTTCATTCATCTTCCTTGAACCATTTTGTCCATTTATGATTCATTCAAATGATTTTATAACATATTTCTTTATAAAAAATGGTAGAGACACCTAAAACATGGTAAAAACTATTGGGAATGACCATGACATGTTATTAGGGCTATTTAAGCACACACAAAAAGTTTCACCTCTTCATTCACCTTCGTTCAATCATTTTGTCCAATTTTGATTCATTCAAATGATTTTCTAGCCTTTTTCTTTCAAAAAATGGTTGTGGCACCTAAACTAGGTAAAAAATATTGTCAAATGACCATAACAAGTTATTAGGGCTATGTAAGCACAAACACAAAGTTTCACCTCTTTTCATTCATCTTCCTTGAACCATTTAGTCCAATTTTGATTCATTCAAATGATTTTCTAGCCTTTTTCATATATATGTGACACATCTCTATAATCATTGAGGTTGAAGGTGAGTTATGTACATAGTACACCAAGCAAACAATCTTTGTCTATGAGACAAGAATTTTGAAGCCCCAAATTTACTTGCAACTTTTGGTGTTCGTTCATGTCATAACCCAAGGTTTCACCATTAATTTTTAACAATATGAACTCATAGATGAAACTTCGACACATAAATATGAATCAGACGAAACATCTGCAATTTGGTTGTCCCGTATTACTAACATGATTGTAGGAACATATATAGTTTTAAACTTTTAATGATTCAAATCATTAAAAGGGATTATATACGACATTAAATAATTAAAACATGTAACCTACGCTCAAATATTAATTTTTTCCCCCACTTCTGTCCCGGTAGTCGAACTTCCCTCCTAACTTTGGGAAAATTTCGTTCCCTCCACTTTTCCCCGCCGCACGCAACTCATTTTTTCGCCCGCGATACTATAAATACATCGTGCTACCCAACCCCCTTAATTCCGTTCCCTCTTAATTCGCACGTACAAATTCATTCCCTCCCTCATCGCTCTCTACCTCGCCAGATCCACTCTCTCCGCCGGCAGTTCGTACCCTCGCTCCGGCAGGCTATCCGGCGGCCACCATGACCGGTCACCGGAAACCACCCAAGGCTCGCGATCCGCCCAAACCTACGCCGAAGAAGGTCAATCACAAACGCCAAGGTGATAAATCTATCCCACATTTCAGTACGTACTAGATCGATCGTTCAATAGTTAGACTAGAATTGTTAGGTTTACGTACGGTGTACTAATTTACATGATCACATCTAGGGTTCTACGAACATTTGATTTTTGTTCTTACCACGATCGCATCTAGGGTTTAAGAAAAGGAATTCTTCACGTTATATCTTCATGTACTACAGAAGAGGATCTGCCATATTTATCAATCTTAGATCTGAAACATTGCATGAACTTTTAAGTTAGATGGATGAGATCATATATTTGTTATGTCCATTACTTACGGGAAATCATATACTCGCTGAGATCTGCAACATTTACGTGAAAAACAAACTTGTCATGTATACTCTAAATTAGGCCACTTCATTATTTATGGAACGTACCACATAATTCTGAATTTGCGGTCACGAATTCCTACACGCTAATACACACAAATCTTTTCCTTCTTTTTTCAGCTGCTAAACAAAAAGAGGTACTAACTACAATAGAGTTAGAAAGGAGAAAACAAATGGAGGAAAATGCAACTCGTCTACAACAAGCCATGGAAGCCAAATTTCTTGGTGGAGGTCTTAATCCACAAGATTTCAGAGAGGTTGCACGTACCTTCGTGTATGGTCGGGCACAAGGCGGGATTAATGACGAAGAAAAGGAGCCAGAACCTCAAGACAAGGAAGCTGACCCTGCATATGAACCAGATGATGAAGACCTTGCCAATGAAGATGATGATTTGCATACAGATGACGAGCGCAATGCCTCAAAGCGGCCATCTCAGGTCTAACATGTTTATTAATTCGCAAATTGGTTATCTGATTCATGGTAGTGGTACTGCATTCATACTTATGTCTTCATGCATTATCAAACAGGCAGTGGATGAAACGGCATCTGCGGCACATAATAAGCGTGTCAAACAGATAGTAGCACCTTCATCCACCATTTCAACAAGATCAAGAGTACCTGCTTTCACTGAACCTGCAGCCTCAGATACGCCTATGATGACAGAAGACGCCGACGTTGAAGAGCAAACCACACCTACGACGCAGATTCGTACTTCTGATGGCAGCAACTCATCACCTGATGACAATCAACTAGTTCCGTTCCAACGCAAAGGTACGACCATGGATACTTTACATGTTCTACTTGTACTTATTTGCTAATATTTGGACAAGTTTAACCTATTTTCTGTTTGAATTTCAGATGCATTGTCAGTCTCTGTCAAGTCAAAGCAGAAAGGACTTGGACGGAGACCTACCATGGGGCATTCACTCCATGAATGGACAAAAAAATGGTGGCAATAAAATGCAAATTGACTTCACTGCAGGCGTGAGAAGACCCAAAAATCCTCTACATGCAGCAAAACTAAGCTCTGAGGTTGGTATACACATCCGCAGCGATAAGATACCCCTTGCAACGCACTGGAAGCTCTACGACAAAGATAAGAGTCTACAAGATGCTGTTCCTTCTGCGATTAAAAAAGTTGCGGTGAGTCTACTCTCTTCATCTATATTAATTATTCAGACTGTAACATGGTTAACAACCTAATTTGTGCATATGCAAACCCTCTTTTGCAGGAAAAGTTTGTGATGGACACAAATGATGATGTGGCCAAATATGTGTGCACAGAAATGATACAAAATAGTGTTCGACAACAACGCTATAGGCTTAAGAAGGTGTACTGGCCCAAGATTCAAAAGCTTACTCCTGAGCAAGCTTATTTGATGAAGCCAAGTACTGTAGACGAGAATAGTTGGAAAGAACTTGTGAACAGATGGTTTGATGACCACTACCAGGTACATAATTCATATTTCTTTCACCTACAGCTAGCAACTTAATTCATACATATTTTATTTTTTGCATCACCTAATTAGATCCCACCTGCTTAATACAGGAAATGTGTATGAAGAATGTAAAGAACAGAGAAAATGTGAAGCAGCACCATACCACTGGATCAAGAAGCTACATTGCCCACTACGAGCATGTTGTAAGTATTTCAACTAGGTCTACGCAATTACTTAGCTACTTGTACTGCAAATATATAATTTATAGAACTGATACTCAAAATGTACTAAACCTTGTAGAAGGCTCTGAACAACGAGGAGGAAACATCACCAATTGAATTTTACAGAATTACCCACACTAGCAAGGATGGTGTGATGCCTCAGGAAGCAGAAGAGGCTTATGTACGAAATATTTACCAACAACACAAATTTCTTATTACTGTCTCGGCATACTAGCATTTGAAACATTTGAATCTAATTGCAGGAACAAATGCTGCTAAGAAAGATGGGACCACATCCAGAGGATCATCCTGAAGAAACAGATGTGATGATTGTTCAACAAGTCCTCAAGGAACAGAGCTCCTCCAGCTCTAGCACATTCTTGTCAAGATTGGGCGTCTCATCATGCTCCCAGAGATACACCATTTCCAAAGAGCGCATTAGAGAGCTAGAAGAGAGGCTTGCTGATCAGGAGCAACAATCAGTACTGGCAGCTGAAAGGTATAAAAATGATCTGGAGTCAAGGATGCAAGCCCAGGAACAGAAATTTGAAGAAATGAGAAGAAAGCAGGATGAAGAACTTGCAGCTCTCAAGAAATCTCAGGAAGAGAAGAGTCTGGCTTATGAAAAGAGGCAACAAGAAATGGATGCGCTGCTTAGTTTGCTCTTAAGGACGTCACAGCAATCATCGCAGCCCAACTGATGACCACCATCCTGATGCATCTTTTGAATAAAGAACAATGCTAGATACTACTATTTCCTCTTTTATTCACCTCAGTGTCTTACAAATGTTTGTGTCTTTCAGACTTATAGTATGTGTGCCACTATAATTCCTATAATATTAATTCGGTTCTAATTATATATTTGTTTTCAATTGTATTTCTCTGCTCAAAATTGCCAGAAAATTACATTTTTACAAAATAATTTTCCGTTCTAACAATGACGGAAAATGTGACACCGTCACCACATTCTGGGCCCACCAAACAGCAACGTATGGTCCCACAATCCTAAAATGTGGGTCCCACTTCTCGAAAAACGAAATGGTCCCACACGTCAGCATTTGTGGGTCCCACATACCAGAAAAAATTGGGTCCCACTCACCAGAAAAAATTGGTCCCACATGCCACGAATAAGTGGGTCCCACTAGCCAGAAAATATGTGTCCCACCTGTCTGGATTAAGTGGGTCCAACGTGTCAGCACGGATCTAGCCCACATGACATCATCTGACGTCACAGCATCTGGACCCACTCATCAGCATCCACGTCACCACAGCTGGACCCACATGTAAGAAGCCACGTCAGCTAATGTTGACCAGTCGTACACTCAAATTCAACCAATTAGTGACAAATTTGCATACAAACGATGACAAATCAGGCTGTCACGGATTAAACATGATCATTGACAAAAATTCCCACCGTCACGGATTCATCTAAATCAGTGACAAAAATTTTCATCTCGTCATCCCCATGAATCTATGACGGTCAATCAATGACAAACCTAATGACGCACCATTTTTGTCATCCACAACTAATCAGTGACAAAAATGGGCTAATAAGTGACAAAAGTACTTTGTCACTAAAGGTCATTTCGGTTGTAGTGTCTGGTGGAACTTACTCATGACTATGAGGCTGCTGTAGTTTCTCTGGTGGAAAAAATAGAAGCTAGGTTTATTAACCTTCATCCTACAATATAATAATTATTCTTTAAACTTGAAAGTACGGAGAAGGGGGAAGATAAAGATTACTTGCTTAAAACCTTGCTTATAGAATTTGATGATATTGCTAGAGAAGCTAGAAAGATTTTTGCCCATTATAATATGCTGGGGGATGTAGCCTTAATATTAAGCATACCCTTAAAACTTTAGAAACTAAAATAATAAAGTATGAGGGTAAAACTGAATGTGTAAAGGAACTAAAAATACCCATACCATTTAAGCTCATAGCAATGCATGAGGGTCTAGAAAAGAATTTTGATTAGGTTGTTCCTGAAAATCCTTTTGATGAAAGAAGTCGACCAAAAGGTATTGATAGGGGAAGTTCTAAACTTTGCATAAGTAAAATACAATGTATCTATGAAAAAATTTCCAACCTTTCTTTGGATGATACTATTGATAAAACATGAATTTGCCCTTTTGGCCTAGCTAAAAGGCGTTAAAGAAAAGCGCTTATGGGAGGCAACCCATTTTATTTTACCTTCAGTTTCTTTTTGGTCCCTTTAAGTTTTGGGTGATGTTACTTCTGTAACAACTCCCTTGTATCTTTTTGTTTTGGTTTTTGGTGCCAAGACTAGCCTCTAAAGATAGGAAGACTAATTGGTGAGTTTGCTGTCCAGAAACAGATTTCTGTTCTTCACTATTCAAAAATTGAAAAAAATCACATAACGTCATCTGTGGCTGAAAATATTTTACAGCAAGCATTAGGGTTTTTTATACCTTTCTCTAGTTTTAAGTTTTCTGATTTGAGGTCCAGAAGTGCCCCGAAAAAAATCATCTTTACAGTCTGTTCTGTTTTTGACAGATTTTGTCCTTAGTTTTGCATTGCTTCTTTCACGGGCAGAGTGAAGTTCTTTACAAAGCTGGAGCTTTACTTAGACCTTTATGACAGTATCTAATGTTGTAAAAAAAATAAGTTCATGATATGTGCTTTGGAACTGAAGGAAGATATTGTTTTTGTGGACTAACCCCTCTAATGAAGTTGCTATAAGTTTTGCGTGAAGGAAGTTTTCAAGTATCCAAGTGCGAGGTGATGAAGGAAGATCAAGAAGGGATAAAATCCTAAGCTTGGGGAGGCTCCCCATGGACCCTCCTCTGAAATATTCAAGAAGTCACAAGCGTCTAAGCTTGGGGATGCCTTGGGCATCCCCTTCTTCATCAACAATCATCGGTTTTTCTCATTGTACTATATTTTTATTTCTTTACACATTATGTGCTGTTCTTGGAGCGTCAGTTTGTTTTTACTTTCAGTTTGTTTGTGTTTTTTTCTCTGGTCTTTGCAATAATTTGGATCCATGCATGCTTGTTTGGGAGAGAGACACGCTCCGCTTTTTCATTATACACTCATGTTCTTCACTTATATGTGTTGAGTGTTTAGCCTTTGTTATTTTGCTTCTAGCTCTTGTTTTCAAGCATCTCTTGTTCATAGTTGTTAGCTTTTGTAGTTAGGAGGTTTTGACCTTGTTGTTTTACCCTCTTAGTTTTGTTTCAAATAAGTTGATTGGTGTTTGGTTGAGCGAAAATTATCATGTAGGAAGTGTAAAAAGTGTTCCTTAATCTTGTAGATCATTGTCTTGAATCTATGATACTTGTCAATTGTTTATAGATATGAAGTAGATTAATGCTTAAACTTGTGGATCATCTAGTAAGAATAGATTAGTAAAGAACTACTGTAAATCTTTAAAATTGTGGTGCTTGTCCTGCTTGGTAGTTCTCAAAGTCTAGATATTCTTTTTGCAAAGAGTTGGTTTGGCTAACAAGGTAGACGGTGTGAAGTCCAGTGGTTATGCATGATGTATATCTGTAGTCATTCATTGAACCAAGTTGATGTTATGTGATTGCTTGATATCCTGCTAAGCCCAAAATTTCGTACTAAGAGGGAATACTTCTCGTGCATCCAACTCCCTGAGCCAAATATATTTACCATTTGTGTCCAACATACCTACCTACATGTGGTATTTTCCTGCCACTCCAAATAAAATTTTCATGTGATGTCTTTAAAACTTCCAAAATTATCTTTTTTGTGCCTCTATTTTTAATCTCATGAGGAAGCAGTAGGAAGCTAGATATAACCTGTGACAAGCAAGGTCATTTCCCCCCTTTCACCCGGTGTTGATGGTTTACATCGCACTTGAATTTGACCCGAGAGCAGCTTAAGCTAAATATAAATATAACCCACCATTCTCCTCCGCACAATGCAAACCTGAGAAATCAGTCAAACATTGGATAGTGGTGAAACCAAGGAGAAAGAGGAGTGACCTCATTCCTCTAAAACCAGCCGCTCTCAAAAGTCTAAAAGCCTTGCTTGAAATGGGGGACTAGCTAGTTTCTTTACTGTGAAGTCGTTGACGAAAGCATGCATATCTCAAAATTGTTTTACTTCTGTCAAAAATCAAAAAAATAATAAAAAGCTCTAGCACATGACTAATCCCTGCTTCCCTCTGCGAAGGGCCTTTCTTTTACTTTTATGTTGAGTCAGTCTTCCTCTTCCTTCTTAACTCCTCAAGCAATCACTTGGTATCAACTTTGGTTCATGTTTTACTTCATGTTATCTTTGTGTCTAACTGTGAAAACTTTGTATTGACTTTATCTTGAGATAAACAAGTTGCAAGTTGAAGCTTTTTGCTGAAAACTTAAATCCTCCTTTGTGTTGGCCAAACCCCTTTGTTGAACTAATATTGCTTTGTGAGATATCAATCATTGTCAAGTGTTATACTTTTAAATCTCCAAGGTACTCTTTTCTAGTAAATTCTTGCTTAGATGTTACACCTGGTTAATCATTGTTTGTTTCATTCAATGAACCTTTGTTTTGGATCAATGCATTCAGTTCATATGCTTTACATGATTACATGATCAAGATTGTGTTGGTAGCATGTCACTTCAAAAATTATTTTGTTATCACTTACCTACTCGAGGACAAGTAGGAGTTAAGCTTGGGGATGCTGATACGTCTCCGACGTATCTATAATTTTTTATGTTCTATGCTTGATTATATATCAGTGCCACATGTTTTTATAATGTTTTTACATCATTTTGGAATGATTTATGGAACTAACCTATTAACAAGAGGCCCAGTGCCAGTTCCTGTTTTTTGCTGTCTTTTTGCTTCAGAAAAGTTGTTCTGTGAAGTTTCTCGGAACGCGCTGAAAATTTATGTGATTTATTTCCAAGTTGAAACAAAGACGGAACCCGAAGGTCGCCTGGAGGGGACGCTCCCAGCCTCCAGACCCTAGGCCGCGCCTGGGGCCCACCTGGCACCCTCCGGCGTCGCCTCGAGTCGCCTCTTCGCCTATAAATTAGTCTTCGCCCTGAAAACCCTAAAAAGGAGAATCATAATTTCCAGAAGGCGTCCGAGGGCGCCGCCATCTCCAACCCTAGTTCGAGAGGGTTCTGCAGCTCTTCCCGGCACCCTGCCGGAGAGGGGAATCGACACCGGAGGCATCTACACCACCATGCCTGCCTCCGGAGTGATGCGTGAGTAGTCCACCACGGGACTACGGGTCCATAGCAGTAGCTAGATGGTTTTCTCCCCTCCTTGTACTCCATTGCTTAGATCTTGTGAGCTGCCTATCATGATCAACATCATATTATCTATAACTGCTACATGATTGTGTTTGCATGGATCCGATGAATTGTGAAAGTCATTACTTTTGTTCATCTATGTGTTGTGTTTTATCTATGATCTTGCATGCTCTCCGATGCTAGTGGATGCTTTGGCCAAGTAATTATTAGTGTTCTATGAGGGAGTATTTATGCTAGATAGTGGGTTCATGCCTCTCTTGTCTGAGCTCGGGTTGACAGAAACGATTAAGACAAGAGATGTGCTGTTGCCACTAGGGAGAAAACAGCGGTATGATTTACTTATGTTATTTACATTGATTACATTATGCACTTTGCTTATTGCAATGATCTGTTGCTTGCAACTTAATACTTTTGGGTGACATGCTGGATAGCGATCCCGGAGTGGATTATTAGTCATAGATGCAGTTGGATAATGGTCTATTTATTTTTACGTAATGCCCATATTAGATGAAACGGTGAACTATATTGTTTTATGATAGCCTTGTTGTGCACCCACAATTCTGTCAATTGCCATGCTGTAATTTGTTTACCCATCATGCATATCTTCTGGAGAGACACCGCTAGTGAACTGTGGATCCTGGTCCTATTTCCTACATTGTTTACACCTGTTTTAATAGCTTTTCATCATCATTTGCTCGCTGGTCATAATTCACTCTCATCATATTTTATGTCCACACATTTAATTATTTGTGTTTAGCAAGCCGGAGAGATTGACAACCTCTCTGTTTCGATGAGGCAAAGTAGTTTGTTGGTGATTGTATGCAGATCCACGTCAATTATTGTTAATGGCGCCGTCGACACCTTACTAAGCCTTCTCCAAGTCCTACTGTATGTAACAACCTTGGTTTTGTAATCAAGGGAAAACTGGTTCTATACTGCATCATACCTTCCTCTTGGAGTTCCCCAGCGAACGTGCGATCCACGTCATCACCGTCCCGCTCGCTTTTCTCCTGCAGGGCGCGGACTTTTTCCTGTTCCGCGAGGAGTTCCTTCTGGACGCCCTCAAGGGCCAGGTTGGCCTCCGTCTCCTTCAGCCGCCAATATTTAACGTCTTTGGCCTTTTCGGCGAGCTCCTCCTGGTGGAGTTTCTCTTTCTCCTCCAGACACAGTTCAGCTTCTCGCTCCAGCTCCTGCCTCCGGAGCTCTAGGGTTTTGACCTCCTTCGACAGCGCGGCCTCTCCGGTCATTAGCTGTTGTTCCTGGTCATGTGATATCCTACATGCAACCCCTTCACGAGCCAACATTGGATATATCAAGTATCAACCGTCTGTTTTGTTACATTTGTGTTTGAGGTGTTGCTTTGTTCATCAAATATGAATCATTCGGATGAGACTAGTATGTCCAGTAAGGCAAGTGATATCCAATGTGCAAGCCCATTACTATTCACGAGCCACCTCTGGATATACCCGGTCTCAACCGTCTGATTTGTTACATATGTGTTTGAGGTGATAATTCATGTTGTTCGAATACAAATCATCGGGATGAGACTGGGTATGTCTAGAGGCGAAATGTGATATTCTATATATATGTAAGGCCTTCACGAGCCACAACTAGAAGTATGCAATCTCAACCGTCTGTTTTGTTACATCAGTGTGAGGTGTTCTTTTTTGTTCGTTGAATACTAATCATATGGATGAGACTGGTTATGTCCAGCAGGCCATGTGATATACTACATGCAAGGCCTTCACGAGCCATCGTTGATTCTATCCAATCTATACCGTCTTTGTGTTACATCTGTTTTGTTTCTTGTCTAAGGTGCCCCTTTTTTCGTCGAATACATATCATTCGGATATGATTGGGTATGTCTAGTGGGCAAGCGAATATCCTACACGCAAGGCCTACCAATTTTTGTGTTGTCGGCGTGTATTGGCCACACCACTGACATACATAGTAGTGGCATGTCACCGACATGCCATGTGTAACATACATACTAGTGGTGTGCCAGTGACACGACATTAGTAGCAGAAATATTAATGGCGTGTGTTTATAGTAGAACGCCACTAACATAATTTTGAAAAAAAAATCTATAGCTACTATCTATCACTCCGCATATATAAAAAGAAAAATAGAGGGGTCTTAAATAGACACACCAAGTGAAGTTACATCATCTGAATCTTCTAAACGATTAGATCTTTAATTTATGACTAGGATTTTTGAAAATAGTAGCGGCATGATAAATGTTTTACCATCTGACACCGAAAATTCTAAGCAGGCCAAGCAAATACGGTTTTGCTTATTCTCTGCTAGTTGAGAATTAGCTTAGCGCTTAGTTTTTTTTTAGAGCAACCACATATTTTATTAATTAAAAATCAAGTTACAATAAGCAACACATATGGAAACTAAAAGACAAACCGGGATAAAATGATTATCCTGAATTTGCAGATAAAAACCTAAAAGATCGAAAAATACAAAACGATCCCTAGGGTTTCCTGCAACCACCGTAGCGAGCGGCCGCCGCCCAACTCCAGCGCCGCCAAGGCGAACGCCGGAAAAGACGCCGAGCCTCCACCATTGCAAGATCCGAGAAAGCACCATCGCCAACGAGGCTTTGTGAGTCGATGAACAGGTCCGCCGCATGCAGCAAGGCCCGTGTCACTGTGGCACGTCGACCGGGGGACGTCCCCGTACCGTCTTGGACCAAGATATGTCGCTTCCCATCGATGAAGTCGGAGAGGAACGACAGATCCACCACCTCCGGACCAACATTCTCGCTCCAGAAGAACCATCTCGCCCCGGCCACCAGCGCCGTCGCGAACCACGAATGCCAGCGACACACCGAGAAACTGATCTCGCCAAATCTGAAAGACGGCGAGAAGACCAAGCTGCCGATCTGAAGGACGGAGCGGCACACGTTGCCATCAACTCCGAGGCGCCGCCGTGGAGGTCATCGTCGGTGTGGGAGTAGAGTTGAGGCAGATTTATTCGCTCGGACACCGCTCCCACCACCCCAATGGCACCCCAAGGAAACACTAGGCTAACCCTAACTACAGACCGGCGTCATGGTCCCCACCTCCTCGCGTCGCCGGAGTGGGAAACGGAGGAGGCAGGGACCGGCGGCGGCCGGTGGAGTTTTTTTTTTACCCTCTCCTGATAATACAAGCTGTAGCATCTGTTCGGACGCACATATACGCACACACACCACACGCACATCCCACCTATACGTCTAAACTAGACCTACAATCTATATCCTAATACGCGGCCGGTGGAGTTGGGGCAGATGGGTCGCCTCCCGATCGCTTTCCTCGTGACCTGGGAGCGATTATTGGCTTCCACCCCTCGCCTTCTGTTCAGGGCCGACCCGAATTCAACTGCACACGTCGCCTAGCGCTTAGTTAATATCACAATCATCTGATTTTGAGCGCTAGGATTCATGTAGTTTATTTGTCGCTTATCCCGTCGCTATGTGCCACCTGTACGTGTAGATGAGCTTTTGTTCTATTTTGTGAACGTGCATTTGGCTGGCCCTTTTGTTTTCGCGGTGGGCATTTCTTCTATTTCCTTCTTTGTCTACGAAATTGAGGCCTTTTGCACCGGTGTGGACTTCTTTTTGTGTTAAGGGGATAGAGGAACTCTCGGTTTCTATCTGTTTCTGTTGATTCTTAAAAGAATTTTTTTATTTTTTGTATTTCCATTGTACTTATTTTGTTTTCTTATTATTTATATTTTCCGTTCCTATTAATCTCTTGTGTCATAATTTGTCTCAACATTATTATTTGTGCGTGTTAAACGGTGCACATATTTTTTAATACAATTTAGTGTGATATTTTTAAATATTATTTATTCATGATTATTTTTAACTCTCGTATACTCGTAATGCCGATGGAGATACTCCGCAAATCGCACCGTGGAGGCCAACTTGTAGCGCGATACGCAACACAACAATCTGACACTTTTGCGACCCGAAGCCCCGTTTTCTCTGTGTGTGGGGGGGGGGGGGGGGGGGGGGCGATTATGGGCTGAACTCGGCCGGTTTGACCGCTCCGAGCTTAATTGTTGATATGCGATGAATTCTACGCGAACTTGCCGAACAACGTAAGCTAAACTACGGTTTGAAGGAAAAAGTTTACTGTTTTGATGAGTGCCGATTGTTTGCTTAATTTCAATCGTCCGTCACACACACACACACACACACACACATATATATATATAGGGACGCGCTATTTGACACCCAGGGAGTAGAATAAGTTATTCTACACCCACCCCATATCTTCTAAACCGTAAATGATTATTACGTCACGTAAATTTTGTATTACCTCGTAAGTCAAGTAGAACGTAAGAAAATATCGACATGATGTAAAATTTTTTTTTACGTGATGTAAAAAAATATGTCGTAAAATATGCATTTTTTTAATGGTTTTTACATTGTTATGACTCATAAAATTGCATTTTTATGTCAATTTTCATTGTGGGTCAATATGAATGTAATTATTTGTATATCAAACATAAATTCTAAATAAAAGAAAGTAAAAGAAACTTAGGGTGCAAAATAAGTATTATGCACCCTGGGTGCTGAATAGGGTGTCTATATATATATATATATATATATATATATATATATATATATATATATATATATTCCAGCTATTCTGCACTCCCGTACAGAATAACTATTCTGCACAACTTTCTGAACTTCCTAAACAATAATCGGTGAACCTCTCGGCGGAACGCCCAGTTTTTTGTTTTTGTAGACAGTATTCTGACTGCCATTTTCGAATCGTTTATCGGAATGACGCATGCAATACACCGTTGGATAGCTACGGAAATTTCGCAACTTTTACTCTTCTGCACGGTTTCCAAATTTTGTACGGATTTTGAACAATTTCAAATATATTAAACACGGATTTCACGATTTTGTCCGTTTCCGTACAGTATTTGGGGCGCCATTTTCAGACCGCTCATCGGATGAATGCATATAATATGCCGTTGGATAGGTATGAAAATTGCATAACTTTTACTCTTCTATCAGGTTTCGAAATTATGCACGGTTTGAAAATAATTTCAAATAAACTATACAATATTTTCGCGGATTTGTCCGTTTTCGTACTGTATTTTGGACGCCATTTCCAAACCGTATATCGGATTGATGCAAGTGATACGCCGTTTGAAAGCTATGGAAAATGCGCAACTTCTCTATCTCTAGCTAATTTTCGAAATTCATTACGGTTTAAGAGCAGTTTTAAAAATAATAATTCTGTTTTATATCCAGCGGATAGTTTTTTGGAAATTACTTTCAAACGGCTCATCGAAACGTAACAAATGATACGGCGTTGGAAAGATATTCACTAGGGGCAACTTTTTTGTGAAGAAATATTTTTGAAATTCGGTACATTTTTTGAGTAATTTTAAAATACGAAAACAGAGAAACACAATAATATGTGTTGTACCATCTTTTTCTGAACTTCTCGTGATACACAGGTTAACTTCCTATTCTGGAACAGTTCTGAACTTACTCAGAAAGCTGATGAACCCCCCGAAATATGTAAGTGAACTTCCTATTTTTTTCACAAATGAACATCTCGCTGGACCATCTTCTTTCTGAACTTCTCACGATTCACTGTTGAACTTCCTATTTCTCGAACCACTTCTGAATTTTTACTCACAAAGTTGATGAACTTCGCTGCACACGTAAGTGAACTTCCTAACAAAAACCAGTAACCTCTCAGCGGAACGCCCAGATTTTCTGTTTTTGCGGACCGTTTTTTTAATCGTCATTTTCAAACCGTTAATCGGAATGATACATATGATATACCGTTAGATAGCTACGAAAATTGCGCAACTTTTTTACTTTTACGGGTTTTTCAAATTCGTTATGGTTTTAAAGTAATTTTGAATATACTAAACACTGTTTTTCGTGGATTTTGTCCGTTTTTATAGTATTTTGGACGCCATTTTCAAACCGTATGTCGGATTGATGCAAGTAATACACCGTTGGAAAGCTATGGAAAATGCGCAACTTCTCTATCTCTAGCTAATTTTCGAAATTCATTACGGTTTAAGAGCAGTTTTAAAAATAAATCATTCTGTTTTAAGTCCGGCGGACAGTTTTTTAGCAATTACTTTCAAACCGCTTATCGAAACGTAACAAATGATATGGCGTTGGAAAGATATTCACTAGGGACAACTTTTTCGTAAAGAAATTTTTTCGAAATTCGGTACGGTTTTTCCAACACGGGATAAGAAGGTGATTAAGATGGGATAGTTGTGCTGAATAGCTATTCTACAAACACTTAAGGGGTTGTGCAGAATAGTCCTACCCTATATATATATATATATATATATATATATATATATATATATAGGGACGCGCTATTTGACAGCCAGGGTGCATAATAGTTATTCTGCACCCGAGCCGACTTCCGCGAGAGCCGCTAGCCAGATCGCGCGATACGACTCCACCGGCCTGCGCGCCAAGCGACGTAAAATAATGTCGTCCAGACACTCCGATTGGTTCCATCAAACCTTGTCTCGCGGCAAGCAACGTAACTTTATTTCACTATTTTACCGCGGCGGTTCCTTTCACGTATTGCTCGTGGACATGGTCGTGGTGTTTCGTAGCTGACCATTAACACCCTGTAAATTCATTTTTCTCCTCCTGCTTTTCAATCGTGCGCACGACGAGCAGTTGGGAGAACGCAACAGCGGTGAGCGGCCGGCGGCGAGCCGAGCTGAGGTTGTGCTCTGCGCGCTTTGGGCGTCCTGGTCCAGATCGGCGGGAGTAATCGGCGGCGCCATGGTCGGCCGACTGAATCGGCGGCAATGGTCGCGTGGCGCAGAGAGGTGGTGGTTGCCCGCGGCGCTGCAGCACGGCGGGTGGTGGCTGCGGGACAAATAGGATCATTGTCGGACAGCAGGGCGGATGCTGGTAGAGGACGGCATCTGCATCGGCCGCCTCTTGCTCTATCTCCGGATCCCCTCCGTCGACCGCCTCCTGCTGCATCGGCAGCGCCCCTCCGCCGTCAAGCCAACACTGCCCGTGGCGAAATCCACTATCGAGCCGATCGGTGGCTGCCGTTGGGACCTCCAGAATCCATGTTCGACCAGGAGTGCAAGCATTGAGGTGAGCGGACTTGCCCCCTGCTCTTACCTTCATATCAGTCCCGATACGGTGGATCGAATTTTTTTTGGTTCTTTGTGCTACTCTGGTTCAGTGTTGTTAGTTTTTCTGTATCTAATTTGGACGCAATGTCACCTGTTTTAGCCTGAAGTTTTGTGATATTTTGCACTGCAGGTATGTTGTGTTATTTGGTAGATTCGTATTGTCACAGTGGTGGAGCAGAGGCATGTTGAAACGATTCAGAAGATGCACTGGAGGGATCTACTTGCTGGTGCCGACTGCATCAAGGCAGTGACAGTGTAGTATAGTTCTATCACGTGCTTGTGAGATCTTTGCTCTTATATGAATGTGTTTGATTTGCTTAGCTTTTTGCGGTGTGGTGGGTGGAGTCAGTGTCGGGCAGTGCGGCAGATAGCCTAGATGGCGTGCGGTGCTGTGGGTGGCCTCGTTTGCGACATCATCGCCGCCATCCACCACCTTGTTCTCCAGCAGCACCCCATGGTCCTCAACCTCAGATTCTTAGTTATACTGGATTGGACAGAGAATTAGTTTGAACATAAGCTTATTACATGAGATGGCCAAGTTTTTTACATCTGAAGCTCTACTGTGATTGGACAGAGAAATAGTATCACCATCCTCTAGTTCTTATCATCTTACAGTGAATGGGTGGGTGCTGTACCAGCACTGGCGGCGCCAGGGGTATGCCCCTGTATGCCCAGGCATACCCATAGAATTCGGCCCAAAAAAAATTGGTATTAGGCGGCCCAAGCCCATACAACAGGAAGCAGCAAGTAACTCCTCGGTCCATTGCCTCGGTCGCTCGTCTCTGTTACTTTGCTCTGTATCGTTCCACTGCCAACAGCGAGCCAGGCGACGGGTGAACCCTAGGTGCACGCGCGACGGGCGATTGGCGGCTGCTGGGCAGGGCACCGCCGCACCGGCGACGGCCGACGGGCAACCGCCTCACCGGCGAGGGGCGACTGACTCGGCGACTCACCGGCGGCCAGTATCCTCTCCTCTCCTCTCTTGGCTCTTGCCTCTTCTCTTCTTCCCCATTCTGAAGATTTCTCAAGATTTAGTCTACATCAGTCTAGCTTGAGGAGATTAGCAGGAGCAGAATGGGAAATTAGCACCAATTCCTCTTAATTTCTTCGGATTTTCGAAGGGGCAAGACGACTGCGGCAAAAAAAAAAATTTCCTGCGGAGCTAGGAATACCCGGCCACCAATTCCTGGCGCCGCCGTTGTGTACCAGGCCACGAGAGAGCTCTCCAATCTGAGGAGGTGAGTTCCCGATCGACAGCATCATGTTTCATTGCCTTGTTTGTTGGATAATAGCAACAGTTAGTTGCCGTGAATTGTTCTTCCAGTTCAAACAATGGATTACTAGTGTACTACCAATTTACACAATTGATTTTGTTTGACGGTGAATATGTAGACAACTCGATCGTTCAAGACCTGCTTAGCTGAATAATGTGTGTATTCTACTTGCGTGTTATAATTACTCAACGGTCATTCGCTTCAACATTACCTCATGAAGAATCCTCTTTTTACAGCAATTTACATATTCAGATTACATAACCTGAAATTCATGATTATCATGATTTTCTAGGTTCAAGTGTAAGCTTCAATAATTTATTCCATGCAGCAACAAGAGGGTCCGTTTTTCATATGCGAACTCTAAAAAAATTCTGTTAAATGTACCATGTGCAAGCTGTAAAGAATGCTGTTAATATTTCTTTTTAACTGACAACAATGATGGACGAAGTTATTTCCTTTTCCTGTTTAAAGTTTACTGACCATGAACGACATGTCTAATATTTCCGATTCATTTGATTTGCGTGTTAAATATTTTACCAGGTTGTCCCCTTGTTTATCTAAGCTTGGTTCATGATTGAAACAGGCCTACTTATTTCAGGAATCCAGGGCGTCTCTAGTAATCAGATAATCACTAGCTTATTTGGCATCACTAGTGGTAGCTCGGTTTGACATAAGTTGTTACAGTACCTTGCCAATTACTTCTAAAAGATAAATTTCAATGCAAAGATCTTTATTTGTAGTTTAGGGACATTCAGGTTGCATGTTTCTCAGTTTCTATTTTGCACAAAGTACGATGCACAATGCTTTGCTTCTTGCATTTCTGATTTTCTTCATGTTGTACTGTTTTCTTGTAGTATTTAAGGACCTTGTATTTAATTATGCACATTGTTAAGGCGTTATCATTTTATTACACAGTAACTTTGTTATGGTTGTTCTACATTTGGAGAGAATAAGTTACGTCTTGTTAACAGGACCTCTGGAGATTTTGACACTTGGGAGAATGTTCTGAAGGCTAATTGGAGGAAAAAGAAGTCTTGGAGGGTCATACAGAGGAGATCAATGCCATACAATAATTTGTACTCCTATATAATTTTTTGCATGTACCTACATAGTATGCGAATAAATAATAGCCCAATTGATGGCTACGAGCATGAATGATGCATAGAACCGGAAATGAGAATAAACCAATCATACATTTTTGTCGCACTTCATTGCCAAGATGATGCACTGAAAGCAAACGAAAAACACCATATTAGATACCAATGCAACCCTGAAAAGGAGAGAGAAGCAAAACAACACATAATTTAACCCATCTCAAGCACGAAGAAACAGGACCAGTGCTCCTTGTCTCATATGCTGCTTCTTCCTATATATGGTTCAGCTCGGGCCAAACAGTTCAGAATGCAATTTTAGGTGACAAAATATAATATAATTTCTGCTCCTACTACAGGAACACGAGACAGAGACACAATCTTAAATAAAACTAACAAATTATGCAGCATTAGGAACATCATATATTTTATATGTCACAAATTAAGTTGCTAGTTAATCTGGCAAGGTGTATCTCGGTTATGATCGACATGTTAGTAAGCAAATCAGTAGCCAAATTAAACATTAGTGGGAAATCAGTACCTATCTTTTGGAATTGAATATTGGTATCTCCACGAGAATCAGGAGAACCTTCTAGCGAAATTAACATTTAGCCAGCACCCAAATTGCAAGCTGACGTAAAATTGCAAGTGGCTAGTGGTAGAGGCTAGGGTTCTACCAGGTCTCGGACGTAGATTGTAAGGGTGGGAGAGAGAGAGATGTGGCTGGAGGCGCGGTCGCCGGCGGCAGGGAGCCGTCGCTGCGCAAGAGAGAGGGGCGGCGGCAAGGGCAGAGTGCGGCTAGGGTTTAGGGCTCCCGTCTCCTGAGGGAGACGACAACAGAATATGTTTATTGTCTGATTACAATCGAAGGGTTACACGTGTTTATATAGGAGGACAGCTCCTCGAAACCCTAGATAACTTGGGCTAAGCCCCTAATCCGGTCCCCTATTGGGCCTCTTCCGTGAGTACTGGAGCCCGACCATAACATCTCTCCCCGCCTTCTGAAACAGCTCGTCCTCGAGCTGAACATCTGGAAATTGCCGGCGGAAATCGTCGAGCTTCTCCCAAGTCGCCTCCTCCTCGGGCAGGCCTGTCCACTGCACCAAGACATACCACACGCCGCGACGCTGCTGTGCCTGCATCACCTTCGCCACCGTCGCGGGGGCTGGCAGAAGTCGCCCATCCGAAGTAGGAGGAAGGGCCGGGGTCGCCGCAGGAGGGTCCCCCCGGTATGCCTTCAGTAAGCCGACATGGAAGACGTCGTGGAGGCGAGAGCCAGCTGGCAGCTCAAGGCGGTAGGCGAGCGTGCCCACACGCTCCAGCACACGAAAAGGACCGGCGTAGCGGGGTCCCAATTTGCGCTTGGAGCGCGGGTCCAGGGACTGCGTGGTCCTGTGAAGGAGGCGCAGCCACACCCAATCGCCCACCGCGAACTCCGCCTCGCGATGATGAGCATCATAGTACTTCCTGGCCAGCTGCTGTGCTTGGAGAAGACGCTGGCGCGCCTCAGCCAGAATGTCGTCGCGGGTGCGGAGTAAGTCGCCCGCCACCTCGGACCGAGCCGTCCCAGGCTCGTAAGGGAGCATCGCCGGAGGTGGGCGCTCGTAGACCACCTCGAAAGGCGTGGTGCGCAGGGCGGAGTGATAGGAGGTGTTGTAGCAGTACTCCGCCCATGCCAACCAGTCCACCCAAGCTCGTGGACGATCACCAGTAACACAGCGCAGGTACATGGCGATCACCTTGTTGACCACCTCTGATTGGCCGTCCGTCTGAGGGTGGAAAGCCGTGCTCATGCGTAGCTTAACACCCGCCAGACATGTTCCGTGAACACGGGATCACGATCGCTGACGATGGACGAAGGAAAGCCGTGGAGGCGGACGATGCCGTCGAAGAAGGCCCGCGCCACGGAGGCGGCTGTATATGGATGACCGAGGGCGATGAAGTGCGCGTACTTGGAGAAGCGGTCAACCACCGTGAGGATGACAGACTTGCCGCCCACCTTGGGAAGGCCCTCGATGAAGTCCATGGAAATATCCGCCCACACCTGGGAGGGTACGTCCAGCGGCTGCAGTAGACCCGCGGGTCGTAGTGTCTCCGTCTTGTTCCGCTGGCATGTCACGCACGACCGGACCCAGTCGCGGACTAGCGCGCCATCACCGGGGATGTAAAAATCAGCACGGAGACGATGGAGAGTCTTCTGCACGCCCTCGTGCCCTGCAGAGTGTGCCAAGGTCAGGACCTGGTGTCGCAGGTCGCCATGGTCGGGCACGAAGATGCGGCGGCCATGGAGGAGTAGCCCCTCATCCAAGCGCCAGGGCGCTGCCAGCTCGCCGGCGTCAAGGCGCTGGCGCAAGCTCTGCGCGTCCGCGGCCGTCGAAGTTGCCCGGCGAATGTCGTCGATGAAGGCGAAAGATGGCCCGGAGCGGATGCACATGATAGTACCAGCCGTGGCGACGTCGTCCGTGACATCCTCAGTGTCGCGGCGGGACAAGGCGTCGGCGACCGTGTTGAGACGGCCGGGGCGGTACTCGACGGTGAAGTCGAAGCCGAAGAGCTTGCTGATCCACTGGTGTTGCGGAACGGTGGAGAGGCGCTGGTCCAGCAAGAACTTGAGGCTGTAGTGGTCCGTGCGCACACGGAACGACCGACCCCAAAGATAAGGCCGTCAGTGGCGCACCGCCTGGACCAGCCCAATAAGCTCGCGCTCGTAGGCCGCGAGCTTGTGATGGCGAGCGGCGAAGGGTCGGCTGAAGAAGGCGAGCGGTCCCTCGCCCTGGTGGAGGACGGTGCCGAAACTGATGCCAGAGGCGTCGCAGTCCACCACGAACGGCATATCGAAGTCCGGCATCTGGAGGACGGGTCCGGTCATGAGCGCCCGCTGGAGAGCCTCGAATGCCGTAGTCGCCTCCTCGTCCCAGGAGAAGGCGTCGCGTCGAAGAAGATGCGTCAGTGGTGCGGCGATGAGGCCGAAGTCCCGGATGTACTTCCGGTAGTAGCCGGCGAGGCCCAAGAAGCCGCGGAGAGCCCGCGGTGACCGCGGGATCGGCCACGCGGCAATGGCGGCGACCTTGTCCGCGTCCATCGCGACCCCGTCCGCCGAGATGACATGCCCAAGGTACGCGACGGAGGTCGTGCCGAACGAGCACTTCGAGCGCTTGAGGTGAAGACGATGCGCTCGAAGCTCGTTGAAGATGATGGCCACGTGTTGCAGGTGCTCTGCCCAAGATGCACTGTAGATAAGAATGTCATCAAAGAAAACAAGCACAAAGCGGCGCAAGTATGGGCTGAGCACGTCGTTCATCAGGGCCTGGAAGGTCGCCGGCGCGTTGGAGAGACCAAACGGCATCACCAGGAACTCGAAGTGGCCATGGTGGGTGCGGAACGCCGTCTTCTCGATGTCATCAGGGTGCATGCGCACCTGGTGGTAGCCCGAGCGCAGGTCGAGCTTGGTGAAGAAGCGCGCTCCGTGGAGCTCGTCCAAGAGCTCATCCACGACGGGGATGGGGAACTTGTCCTTGGACGTCATGGCGTTGAGGGTGCGGTAGTCGATGCAGAAGCGCCATGTGCCGTCGGCCTTGCGCACAAGGAGCACCGGGGCGGAAAATGGCGACGTNCTTGCTTGGCTTGGCGAGCCCTGCTCGCGGAGATCATCATCATCACCGGCACTACCGTCGTTCTGCTGAGATCATCAAGGCCACGTCCTCTCGCTTGCGGGATCAAGGAGTCGACGTCTTCATCGAGCCGTACGTGTGGACGCCGCGGAGGTGCTGCCCGTTGCTGCACTTCACCGGATTGGATCTCGAGGATAATACATCTCCTCGCGACTAGACGAGTCTAGTTGCGGGATCGACTAGCCAACCCCTGCACCGACAAAACGCGTTTGTTGATCTTCAAGGGTAAGAGATTGGATCTCACCTTCGCTATCTTCATCTCATAGATCTAGATCCTTGGGGTTTATTCCGCTTGCCGCGTAGAAATTTTTTTGTTTTCCATGCTGCGACCCCATCAGAAGCGCCATGTGCCGTCGGCCTTGCGCACAAGGAGCACCGGGGCGGAGAATGGCGATGTCGAAATCTGGATGATGCCCTGTGCGAGCATGACCGCCACCTGATGCTCGAGCTCGTCCTTCTGCAGCTGAGGGTACCGGTACGGGCGCACGGCGACAGGCGCCGTGTCCGGCAGCAGGTGGATGCGGTGGTCACAGGGCCGCGCGGGAGGGAGGCCCCGTGGCTCGTCGAAGATGTCGCTGTGCTGCTGCAGGAGGTCGGCCAGGAGGGGATGCGCCTCATCCAGTGCGGACGCCATCAACTGGAGTTGCGGAGTCGCGGCGCCGGAGCCGCCGATGCCCGTCCACTGAACGCGACGGCCGCCCTCGCGCCAGAAGATGAGGGACAGCACGTCAAGGTCCCAAAGGATGGGGCCGAGAGTGGACAGGAAGTCGACACCGAGGATGAAGTCGTAGCAGCCCAGGTCGATGCCGACGCAGTCGATGGAGAACGGCTCGTCGCCGATGAGGACGGGAACCTGCCGCGCCACGCCCTGGCAAGCAAGGCGGTCCCCGTTGGCGACGGTGATGCTGAACTTCTCCGAGCCCGCCGGCTGGAGTGCGAGGCGGCGCATGGCGTCCCTGGACAGGAAGTTGTGCGTCGAGCCCGTGTCCACGAGCGCGGTGAGCCGCTCCCCGTTGATCGTCACCGGAAGCAGCATCATCTTCGCCGTCTTGATGCCCGCCATGGCATGAAGGGAGACGATGAAGGCGGTCGCATCGACCGGCCCGTAGGTCGTGACGCCGGCCTCGGAGAGTGTGGTGGCGTCGATCTCCGCGGTGAGGGCCTCCACCTCCGTGTCGTCGACGGTCTCCAAGTAGAACAGGCGGGCGCACGTATGACCCGGCGCATATGGCTCGTCGCAGTTGAAGCACAGGCCCTTGCGGCGCCGCTCGAGCTGCTCGGCCGACGTCAAGCACCGGAAGGTGCGCGTCGGTGCTGGGGCAGCCGCAGTAGTGGTCGGCAGAGCGGGGCGTGTTGGGGTGGCGGCTGCCGAGGCGGGGCGGGTAGGAGGACGCGCGCCGCGGGCCGGGAACGTTTGCTGCATGGCGTTGGCGCGCTGCTCGTACGCGCGCGCGTAGTACATGGCCGTCTGCAGGTCCTGGGGGTCGCGCATCTCGACGTCGACGCGGATGTGGTCGGGAAGGCCGCCGACGAAGAGCTCGGCGCGCTGGCGAGCCGTGACGCCAGGCGCGTGGCAGGCCAACGTCTGGAAGCGGTCGGCGAAGTCCTGCACCGAGGTGGTGAAGGAAAGGCGACCGAGCTCGGCCAGGCGGCTTCCACGTATGGGGGGCCGAACCGGAGGAGACACAGGTCGCGGAAGCGCTCCTACGGCGGCATCCCGCCCTCGTCCTGCTCGAGGGCTTAGTACCACGTCTGTGCGGTGCCACGGAGGTCGTAGGAGGCGATCCACGTGCGGTTGGACGCCATGGTCCGCTGCCCCCTGAAAAACTGGTCGCAAAAAAAAAACTGGTCGCACTGATTGAGCCAGTTCAGGGGGTCGACGGTGCCGTCGTAGGTGGTGAACTCCAGCTTGGTGAAGCGGGGCGGCTGCGGCACGTGTGACGAGGCCACGTAGGCGCCCTCGTGGTGACCCAGCGCTGCAGAAAGAGAGTGCTGCGGCACCACGAAGCTCTCGGCGTACGGGTCAGTATACCCGCCGAACCCCCCCGAAGGTGGTGGTGGGCGGCTGCAACACCGTCGGCTGTAGCGGCGCCGTCGTATAGGTCGGCGTGTCGATCCACGTCGGCAGTGGGGACGGCGATGACGGCCACCTGACCTGGGTGATCGGCAGGCCCTGGGACGCGACGGTGGCCGGGGGCGGTGGCGCGAAGGGTGCCGCCGGCGGAGGCGGTGGTGGCGGGGTCGCGTACGGAGCCTGGAGGAAGGTCCGGAGGTTCGTGACCGCGAGGGTGAGGTCGCGGATCGCCGAGGACATCTCCGCCGGGGAGAGAACGGCGGCGGCTTCGGCCCCCAGGGCCGCAGTACAGGAGGCGACCGGGCCTGAGGTGGCCGGCGGCGGCGGCTGGTGCGGCGGCGGCTGTTGCGAGGTGGCGGGGAAGGCGGTGGTGGGGGCGGCGGTGGTGGTGGGAAGACCCGAAGAACTCATCGAACCAAAGCAATCTGATACCAAGTTGATAGGATCAGCTATCCTACCAGGTCTAGGGCGTAGGTTATAGGGGTGGAAGGAGGGCTGGCGAGGAGCTGGGCGCGAACGACGGCGAGATGGCGCCGTGTTCGTGCGAGGAAGAAGAAGGAGACGCAGGGAAGAGGCGGCGGCTAAGGTTAGGGATTCTGGCTCCTCTGGGAGCCGGGCAACAAATATGTGTTTATTGCTTGCCTCAATACGTAGCATTACAAGTGTTTATATAATAGTCCGGCTAATAAAACCCTAAATAACTTGGGCCAAGCCCCTAAGTTGATCTGCTGCTGGGCCTCTTCCGGCTGTAGGCCAGCCCGGTCATAACATCACAATTGCGGACTAACTTTCTTACAATAGTAACCTGCCGACAAATAAAAGTTCTATGAGAACTAAAGCATACTGCAAACTCAAATATATACAACCATGTGGCAGCTACTCCGATTTTGTAAATAGCATATTGACCAACAACCTTTTTTATGTATAATATAAGGAGCGCAGTTCTCAGCAGGGCGCTCGGTCACCCTGAACAAAATCATGCATTACATCCCACCCTAACCAAGCAAAGATGGTATACCTAAACATCGAAGTGTCACATGCCAAGTGCCCTCCTTGCTGCCTGCCTCCCCACAAAGAACGCATCTGGACAGAAGCAAACACACATCAATGCATCAACGATCAAACACAGCTCCAATGGAACGCTGCAGTGCATTACATCTCCACCCTAACCAACCAGCCTAGATGTCGGCGTGAGGAACTCATCCATCCTACCCTTCATCTGCAAGAACACAAACCCATCAGCCACATGAAGGAACCAGATATATTGCCGAATCTAAACACTCTCGGAACTAAGTTAATCAAATACATATTATCTGGACAACCAATATGAACATCATAGAGGCTAACAGCTAGCTACGAAATTAATAATCACCTCACAATTTTAGTATCAAACTGAAAGCAAATCAATTATCCCAGGATAAGGCAATTACTAAATTTAAGCATGAAGCAAATAGGGGCCATAAGGAGTCTATAAAAGGTCATTATTCCTAAAATCAAAATTAAGGCCTAGAAATAATGTTATTAATTTCACAAGGAGCTCCAACTTTCCCAGACATATACTGGCTATCCCAACACCTCTTTCCCGGCTAGCCTTGAAAACTAAGTCAGAAACTTTAGTGTCTAGCAGACCTTGTGAGACCGTACTCTTGTCCCGCTAAAGAATTTTCCTAGAATAATTGTGCACCCTTGACAAGGTTCTAGGGACTTGATGTGTTTCTGAACTCAGGTTTGCAGGGAACAGAAATTTCCTATGTTTTTTTGCTGGGAAGAAATTACCAATGGTGGGTGAAGAGGAAGGGGACGGCTGGGCCCCATTAGCTGCTATGTCGCCGCCACCGGCCTTTGAACGGACCTCGTCACCTCCCGGAGGAAGAGCCCCTCCCCGCTGTACCACCGTCACAAAAGGAGGACGTCGGTAGCTCGATGCCGACGGGGGCGCCACTACACCTTGAAGGATAGACGCGACTGAGGGTACGGCACGAGGAGCCCGAGAGAAAGGAGATTCTAAGACCGATGGTGGCTCTTCGGCGGCAGCGGGAGGGCGGATAATGGCAGCAACGTCTTCACGCGCTGCCCGGAGAAGCGCCGTCGAATCCTTCGTGGCCGCGGCACGAAAGTCGGGATGGCAGCGGTGGCGGCGCCTCCCTGTCTTCCCAGCATACAGTTCCTCTTCGCGTGGGTAAGCTGGATGGTGAAGCGGGGCGGCGGTGGGGAAGATGCGTAGCGGCGGCGCGGCTGCCTCCGCCTGATGAGTCGTTCCTCCCCGCGATTCCACGAACCACGCGATAGGGATCTGTCGTTAGTTGGGCTTTAGTGGGGGTTTTCTGGCCCAATTTACCACAGTCGGCCCATTTGATCCCCAGAGTAGCATCTCCTAGGGACGCTGGCCCAGTGCGGGAATTGGAGCAGATCTGACGGCCAGAAAAGATCACATAGCATGATCGGACGGCCGAAATCGTTGAGGTCGTGAGAGAGCTCCTCTTTGATGCAGTTATAATATCCCTAATTCATCGAAACAAAGGAGATTTGGCTAAAATTAAGCGCAAGAAGAAGATATTTGGCCAAAATTTAACTATGCTTACTCTTAACACAAAGGATGCACCCTGACTCGTCTTCTCCTTGGTACCTACCACTATTGAACTTCGGTACCTATATTCCTGAAACAAGATAGACCTTCATGAAGACCTTATATTTTTTAGTAAGATCGGACATTTCCACATTGGGATTAAATTACATACAAGGAAAAAAATCATGGACTACGAAAGCCCCCTTTGTGTGGTAGAAGAGCATTTTCAACAAGCAAATTTAACTATATATTTGTGGACGCTTTTGGATGCATATGCGGACACGAGCCCGACGCCATTTGTCTGTCTGGATAACTAATCCCCTCATATTTAAAGCCTCGTTTCATGCGAACACATCCACATAAGAGCAACTCCAGCCGTTGGCCCCCCAGGCCGAATTGCCGGCGATTTTTTGGCCCTGCTGGGGGGGCGCCGGCGGAAAAAAACGGCGTGGGGGCAGCCCGATTCCCAGCCGTGTCGCCCCCCAACCCAGCGTTTTCCGGCGTTTTCCGGCGTTTAATCATTTTCCGGCGTTTTCCCCCATAGACCCCTATTTTACTAGTAAAATCCATTATTTTTGAAGCAAATTTATCATTTGTATCAAATAATTTGACCGAAAAATTATTACAAGAGTCGGCTTCCTCGTCCAGCAGAGCGGCGAGCATCTCCTCATCGTCGGAGTCCATTGAAGCAAAGCGTCGAACACCTCGCGGGCAGGGTGGAGGCGGATGTGCGCGAAGCTTGACCGCGACGGCGATTCTCGGGTGGAGGCGGCTGGGGCGGGGAGGGGATACGGCAGAGGGTGTCATCGCGGTGGTTTGGCGGTGGTTTTGGTGGCGAGCTCGCGGCGGAAGGGAGGAGTCGGTGCCAGCGACGGGGAGAAGGAGAGGAGGAAAGGACGAACCCGTCCGTGGAAAGGTGCGTTATCTTGCCGACAGGGGTGGCCCGCACGGTTTTCCCCTTTCGCCGGCGCCCCTAGGCCGAACCCAGCGCGCTGGGTTCGGCCTGGGACGCCGGATAAAATTTGGCCCAAATCCGGCGAAAAACGAGGCCTTGGGGGGGGGGGGTCCTGGGGGCGCGACTACGGGGAAAATGGACCGCCGGCGTCGAAAAGTTGTCCGGGGGGGGGGGCTTCGTGGGGGGACGGCTGGAGTTGCTCTAAAACGTATAGCACACATCAATTCATCACCAATTCAACATAAAACAAAAATAAAAGCATAATTCAACATAAGTCAAAATAGATTCAACAATTGATACATGAATGATACATAATAAAAATGAAGAAATGTTTCCTCTTTTGCGCTCGTTGATCTCCTTGTCATCACCCAATTTTTGGTTTGTCTTGTCCTTTCTATTATTTTGTACAAAGGGCTATGCATTTTGTGCTTGGCACTCCATCAAGGAATTGTATACCAGCCAGATTTATTTCTCATATTTGTAAACCGGTTAACACAAATCTTTCTAATCTTCACTCTTACCTAAACTCACGTGTTACCTTAAGTAGGATATGTGAGATCATTTTTCTAAGGAAAAAACATGTACATATGTTCTCTACAAAAATGAAAACACACATCCATTTTATATACTAGATGACATGTTGCGCCCTTGGCGCAAATGCCGGAAGGGAGACTATATTTTAGCAAAAAAAAAGAATATATATGTTTTGCATGTACGTTGTTGTCGTGTTTGAGATGCGACTCTCATGCCGCTAACATCAATAAACTCCCTCTCGTTAGAACTACAGAGGCTTCTGGTTAGGGTTTCGACAACTACTCTTGTTGTGCCCATCATCGAGATTCTTCCACCAACATCATTTTTACATGTCACATTGTTCTTTTCCCTTCTTGTCCCATGTCTGGTGTTACCGTGTTTTGTCCCCCATCAACGAGCCGGTCCAATCCAACCCGTTGCGCCACTAGCGCAAGTGGCAGAATCAGGTCGGAATTTAAGCCATAAGTTTCATCTCATTTTAGTGTTGAATTATGTCTCCATATGGCAGTATCACTAGAAGAAGCAGACCCAACATGGAATGAAATCCGATAGTCGTGATGGCAAAACATGTAAATTTGATTTAAATAAAAAACCGTGTCAATAAAAGAATGATTCGTGTTAACCTATGTTTCGCTTGTTAGGCATGTGTGCTTGGGCAGTCTCGCCTTGCGTACTAATTGACGTGGTGGATAGCACGGCATACCCATCAGAGATGGGGAAGTTTGTGGAGCAAGGCAGCGATGGTGTTCCGGCGGGATTGGGTAACAAGCACGAAAACACACGCGATGTACCTAGGTTCGAGGCCCTCTTGTGGAGGTAACACCCCTACGTCCTGCTCTTCTGGTTTCTTATTGCAAGATCATAGAGTTCGGGCTACAATGGTGCTCCTAGAGCTGTTTTTGGTGGTGGCCGGCTTGGGAGACCAGCCGGCTAGAGGTAGAAGGTGAAGTTGTGTGTGTGTTGTGTTCCATGTGTCCTTGTCCTCTGTGAACCTTCCTCTCGCAGGAGGTTCTAGCCCGCCTTATATAGGCAGCAGGCTAGGGTTTTGGGGTTACAAGGAGATTACATGGTTGCCCCTATGACATCATCTATGGTACAATCCGGCTTGAGCTGGATCATCATGGCGCTGTAGAGGTAATGCCCGACAAGTAGTACTGTTCACAGGCGACGGTTATGTGTGGCTGGCCCACTGGTACGGACCGGTCGGTTGGTAGGTCCGGCTGCTCCAAGCCGGATGGAGGCGTTCCCAAGCCGGATCGATGTGTCCGCCTTGACCCGGCCGGCTTGAACACTTTGGAGAATGAGCATCTTTAGGGTATCTGGGGTTCATCTCCCCAACACTAGCCCCCGAGCTCATGGAGGCTTGTCTGCTTGCCGGGAAGGCTTCACGAGCTTCCCCTTGTCTTGATTGTCATGGTCGAAATGCTGAAGTCGGAGCTGGAGCCGGCTGAAACTAGAGCTGGAGCCAGAGCCGTCTGAAGTTGAAGCCGAAGCCGGCTGAAGTTGAAGCCTTGAAGCCAGAAGAAGTTGTAGCCGGATGAAAATCCTTGAAGCCTTGAGGCCTAGAAGCTTTGAAGCCTTGAGGCCTTGAAGCCGGATTAAAAGCCTTGAAGCCTTGAGGCCTAGAAGCCTTGAAGCCTTGAGGCCTAGAAGCCTTGAGGCCTAGAAGCCTTGAAGCCGGGTGAAGTTGAAGAAAACTACAGAACCTGGAGTTGGAGTCGGCAGCCCATGGAGCCGGCTGCAGAACTTAGAGTTGGAGCTGACAACCCGTGGAGCCGGCTACAGAACTTGGAGTTGGAGTCGACAGCCCGTGGAGCCGGCTGGAGACTGCAGGGCGAGGGCGATGGCGATGTCGAGCCCCTGAGTTTTGCGGAGAGGGCGATGGCGAGCCCCGAGGCAAAGAGTTGGTTGGTGTTATGCATTGTACTTAGAATTGCGTGGCAGCCACCGAGTGCTTGACTCGGGGTGTTGAAGTCCTCTGCGGAGTTGGCTGGCAGCTGCGCAGCCCCCGGGAATGAGATTGCCGGCTGACAGCGTGGCAGCCCCCGGGCTCTTGGCCGGGGTATTGAAGTCCTCCGGGTCTACGGAGCCGGCTTGGCGGCTGCGCAGCCCCCGGGAATGATATTGCCAGCTGACGGCGTGGCAGCCCCCGGGCTCTTGGCCGGGGTGTTGAAGTCCTCCGGTTCTGCGGAGCCGGCTGACTGCTGCGCAGCCCCCGGGAATGATAATGCCGGCTGACGGCGTGGCAGCCCCCGGGCTCTTGGTCGGGGCAATGAAGTCCTCCGGGTCTACGTAGCCGGCTTGACGGCTGTGCAGCCCCCGGGAATGATATTGCCGGTTGACGGCGTGGCAGCCCCCAGGCTCTTGGCCGGGGTGTTGAAGTCCTCCGGGTCTGCGGAGCCGGCTTGGCGGCTGCGCAGCCCCTGGGAATGATATTGCCGGCTGACGATGTGGCAGCCCCCGGGCTCTTGGCCGGGGTGTTGAAGTCCTCCGGGTCTACAGAGCCGGCTTGGCGGCTGCGCAGCCCCTGGGAATGATATTGCCGGCTGACGACGTGGCAGCCCCCGGGCTCTTGGCCGGGGTGTTGAAGTCCTCCGGGTCTACGGAGCCGGCTTGGCGGCTGCGCAGCCCTCGGGAATGATATTGCCGGCTGACGGCGTGGCAGCCCCCGGGCTCTTGGCCGGGGTGTTGAAGTCCTCCGGGTCTGCGGAGCCGGCTTGGCGGCTGCGCAGCCCCCGGGAATGATATTGCCGGCTGACAGCGTGGCAGCCCCCGGGCTCTTGGCCGGGGTGTTGAAGTCCTCCGGGTCTGCGGAGCCGGCTTGGCGGCTGCGTAGCCCCGGGAATAATATTGTCGGCTGACGGCGTGGCAGCCCCCGGGCTCTTGGCCGGGGTGTTGAAGTCCTACGGGTCTGCGGAGCCGGCTGGCGGCTGCGTAGCCCCCGGGAATGATATTGCCGGCTGACGGCGTGGCAGCCCCCGGGCTCTTGGCCGGGGTGATGAAGTCCTCCGGGTCTGCAGAGCCGGCTTGGCGGCTGCGCGGCCCTCGGGAATGATATTGCGGCTGACGGCGTGGCAGCCCTCGGGCTCTTGGCCGGTGTGATGATTTTTGACGTCTTGATGACGCGCAGCCCCCGACTCCGTGACTTGGGGTGGTGAGTTGGTCGTCCAGGTCTGCGGAGCCGGCTTGGCGGCTGCGCAGCCCCCGGGAATGATTTTTGATGTCTTGATGATGCGCAGCCCCCGAGCCCTTGGCTCGGGGTGTTGAAGATGACCGTCCGGGTCTACGGAGCTGGCTTGGCGGCTGCGCAGCCCCCGGGATGATTTTTGACGTCTTGATGACGCGCAGCCCCCGATCCCTTGGCTCGGGGTGGTGTAGATGACCGTCCGGGCCTGCGGAGCTGGATTGGCGGCTGCGCAGCCCCCAAGAATGATTTTTGACGTCTTGATGACACGCAGCCCCCGAGCCCTTGGCTCGGGGTGGTGTAGATGACCTTCCGGGTCTGCGGAGCTGGCTTGGCGGCTGTGTAGCCCCCGGGAATGATTTTTGATGTCTTGATGACGCGCAGCCCCCGAGCCCTTGGCTCGGGGTGGTGTAGATGACCGTCCGGGTCTGCGGAGCCGGTTTGGCGGTTGCGCAGCCCCCGGGAATGATTTTTGATGTCTTGATGACGCGCAGCCTCCGAGCCCTTGGGTCGGGGTGGTGTAGATGACCGTCCGGGTCTGCGGAGCCGGCTTGGCGGCTGCTCAGCCCCGGGAATGATTTTTTACGTCTTGATGACGCGTTGCCCCCGAGCCGTTGGCTCGGGGTGGTATAGATGACCATCCGGGTCTGCGGAGCCGGCTTAGCGGCTGTGCAGCCCCCGCGAATGATTTTTGACATCTTGATGACGCGCAGCCCCCGAGCCCTTAGCTCGGGGTGATGTAGATGACCGTCTGGGTCTGCGGAGCCGGCTTGGCGGCTGCGCAGCCCCCGGGAATGATTTTTGACGTCTTGATGACGCGCAGCCCCCGAGCCCTTGGCTCGGGGTGATGTAGATGAGCGCGGGCGCAGCCGGACTGGGGCAGCCTGTAGACTGTAGCCGGACTAGAGCAGTCGGACTGGAGCAACCTGCAGACTGCAGCCGGACTAGAGCAGTCAGACTGGAGCAGCCTGCAAACTGCAGCCGGACTGGAGCAGCCTACAGGCATGTGCAGCCAGCTGATCTGGGGAGTCACTAGCCCCCGAAGCTGTCGAGGTCCTGCGGCATCAGCAGGAGGGCCTCGGCAGGTTCATGCAAGAAACATTGTTAGTCATTAGATCTCGATATACAAAATTTATGCTGCTTGACGCTTTTATGAATTTTTATCCCAACTCGCTTTGGTCCGAACCCTTTAGATCATTCATGTGCACTTCACCATCCCGGCTTGTGCTCTTGCCGGCTGGTCGTCTGGTGATACTACAGCCGGATGCGAAGAGTTGGCCATGCGGGATCATGCACACTACTCAGACTTTGGGGATTGGGTTCAAGCGAACCAACACATAGAAAAGGAGACGATCGGGTTGTCCAAGTTGTTTCCTCCTTTGATGTCTTTCATGTGGAGGCAACCTCCAGCTTGTTCTCCTCTCCGGCCTAGACCGGGCGCGAGGAGTTAGCCGTTTGGTGCCGTGCACACTACTAAGCCGATCTCGGAAAAAGCGCTTGGGCTAGCGAAGAAGAGTGCGTCCAGATTTTTCAAGACGTTTCCTCCCTCGACGTCTTTCATGTGCACTTTACTATCATGCGGGATCATGCACACTACTTAGTTGTGTTTCTGTTGTTTTCCATAGTCGAAGTAGATGTACTGCAGTCTGGAAGGCGAACTGTTAGGGACAGCCGCAGCCGGCTGGTAGCTAAATGAAATCGAGCCGGCCATGTCCAGCCGGCTGGTTTCCCTTTTTTTTTTAGCCGGCCCGGCCGGCTCCTCTTTTTTTTCATTTTTTTAGCCGGCATGTTCCCCCTTTTCCTCTGTTTTGCTTATGCCGCGACTGGGCAACCGGCCCCGACAGGGGAGCCAGGAGCGGCCACGACGCAGCCGGCCTACACGGGGTGGGGTGGAGGCGGCCGAAGCCGGGTCGTGGAGGCGGGCGTGGGTCGTCCGGAGCCGAAGCCGGCGGCGGGGACGGCCTGCGGAGGCGGCCAGAGCGGAAGGCGGACAGGCGCGGACGGGGCTAGAGGCGGACGGAGCGGAGGCGTAGCCAGAGCAGGAGGCGGAGCCGGACGGGGCTGGAGGCGGCTGGATGCGGCCGGGGCGGAGCAGGAAGCATCCAGCGAGGCGGAGCCGGCCACGGAGCTGGCGGTGCGCGGGAGCCTGAGGCGCGCAGCTGCGCGAGCGGAGCCGGCCGGTGCCCCACGGTGGGTGCCAAATGACGTGGTGGAGAGGAGGCGTACAGGCGTGGACGCAGAGGAGCTCATGTGGAGCTCGAGCGCGGGCGGACGGAGGCACGGAGCCGGCAGCCTAACTGCGGGAGCGGTCGGAGCCGGGGCGAGCACGGAGAGGTGGGCGCGGACGCAGCCGATGCGCGCGGACGGAGGCAAAGCCGGACGGTGTGGATGGAGGCAAAGCCGGACGGTGTGGATGGAGGCGAAGCCGGTCGGAGCAGCGCATGCGTGGATGGAGTGGCGAGGTCGAGCGTGGGCCGGCGGGCGGAAACACATAGATGGGGCCGCCGGCATGGCGGAGCTGCCATCGGGTGCGGGCAGAGGCGCGCATGGACTCGGAGACCCAAGAGCTTGGACGTGGGCGTCGTCCCGAGGCGGAGGAGCGCGGATGGGGATGCACAGCGTGCCGATGAGGGGTAGTAGCGTAGCGCGGAGACGCTCCCGCGGGGGCGTGCTGGTGGCGTAGACGCTGAGCAGCGTGGTTGACGCGGAGGAGCTCGGGCGCAGGAGGCCGGTGAAGATGTGTGTGTCCTGGCGAGCACGGAGCACAGAGGCGGACGCGGGAGAGGCGGGCGTCCAAGTCGATGCGGAAGAGCTTGAGCAGGGGATCTCCGACACTGGGAGAGCTTAGCGCTGGAGGTGTCGATCTGCTGCTGCTTCACGCGCTGGTGGCGCGGACGTTGTTGTTGCGGATCCAGATCGAGCACGGCGCCATGGCTGGCGGACGGAGCTTCTCCGAGATAGATGGTTGGCGCCGAAGGTGTCGACGAAGAGGGGTCCCGCCGAGAACGGGATCCGCTCGCCGCTAGTCCCATGGTGGGCGCCAAATGACGTGGTAGATAGCACGACATACCCATCAGAAGATTGTGGAGCAAGGCGACGATGGTGTTCGCGCGGGATTGGGTAACAAGCACGCAAACACACGCGATGTACCCAGGTTCGGGGCCCTCTTGTGGAGGTAACACCCCTACGTCCTACTCTTCTGGTTTCTTATTGCAAGATCATAGAGTTTGGGCTACAAAGGTGCTCCTAGAGCTATTTCTGGTGGCAGCCGGCTTGGGCTACTCAGCCGGCCGGAGGTAGAAGATGAAGTTGGTCGCAGTGTCTTGATCCTATACCCACATGAACATGCCTCTCGCAGGAGGCTCTACCCCGCCTTATATAGGCAGCAGGTGATGGTCTTGAACTTAGCTTAGGTTGAGACTCCAAGCGCAGAGTGTGTAGTATAGGAAAGATGGTTTCCCCACGAGGGGTGACTCGAGGGTTTAATATCGAACTCTCGGTGAATCAGTAGTAAAAGATTTATCTTCTTATCCTTCTCTTGAAAACCTGCAAAATAAAGTAAATTGTTTTGTGCCCTCAACCTCACCAAGTGGTTGTCAAGCACAAGGTGTGAGAATGATATGAAAATATAACAAATGCAAACAAGAAATAAATATTCAATGATGATAAATAAATATGCAAGTATGGTGGAAACAATGATGGATGATATTTTTGGGTTTTGTATTGTGAATGCAAGATATAAAGTATTTTTGTATTTTTGGATTTTTAAATGGCAGAAAATGGAAAATGCTTAAAAGTTGTTGGAAAGGTGTTTCTTATGATTAAAAATGGACCGGGGTTCATGGTTTCACAAATGCACTCTCTCTTTAATAAAGTGGTAGACAATGAAACACTAGAATTGACATATGAGATTGCAACAAAAAGGTTTCATGAAAAGTTACTAATTATATGGGCATCACGTCCTAACATAGAGATCTTTTGTTTATTAATCTCTCTTATACTCCACCAAGATGTGAATTAAATCTTAGCACCTCAGTAATTAAGTTAAATCAGAGTATAGCTTTAAGTCTTATGACAAGAAGTTAAAATAAGAACATGCTAGATCTAGTCATGGAGAAGTGGCAATGGTCACACCCACACCTCCGGTAGCATGGTATTTTTCTTTATCCCTAGTGAGGCAACAAAGTAAGGTAAAAAAAAACAAGTGGATCGCGGAAGTTCTGTCACTTTCACCGCACTAGCCACCCCCTCATTACTCCAACTAATGCACACATTCCCCCACACACGCTCTTATAAACATGCTTGATCAAAACAAGTAGACAAGAATGGGGTACATAATATGCATCTACTTTCATAACTGAAACAAAACAATTGCAATCTCAAACATATATTAACTCATAAAGAGATCCACCACAAAGGAATTACATAGATGACCGTAATCATGTTCGGCAGCTCATACGGTGCTAATTAGTGAAGCTCAAGAGAGAGGAGAGATACATAAGTTACTTAGACAAACCCATAGTCCAGGGGTGGACTACTCCCTCTTCATCATGGAGACGGTGGAGATGTCGTTGGGGGAGATGGAGACCACGCCAGCAGCGCTCTGCCGGAGTTTTCCCCCTCCAATCTGCAGCTCCAGATCTCTGTTTCGGTGTTTCTGTGTTTTTGGCGGCCTCCCCTCCAATCGGGATACTATTTTTATAGTCGTTTTTAGGTCAAGACGAAGCTTCTGGAAGAAAGATCGACGGCAACGGAGCCACGAGGGCCTAGATGAGTGGTCCCACGTGGCCAAGGAATCTGGCCGCGTGGGCCACCCTCCTTCGGCCTTCGGGCCTCCACTTTTTCGCCTCCTTCGCTCCTACGCTTTCTTCCTTCCAAAAAATGATACTCGTAAATTTTCAGGTCAATTGGACGTCGTTTGGGTCCCTGAAACATCAAAATATAGAAAATAGGGTTTTCTGCCAGTGCAGGGTTAATTTCAGAAAAATAGGAAAACTGTGAAATCTTCCCAAAAATCATTATAAAACAATGATATAACCCTTATATGATGCAAATATGATTGAAATATGAGTATTATAATGCAAAGTTAATGTACGCATTTTACATGCATAAGCAGGCTAGGGTTTTGGGGTTACAAGGAGATTACATGGTTGCCCCTTTGACATTACCTACTGTACAATCCGGCTTGAGCTAGATCATCATTGCACTGTAGAGGAAATGCCCGACAGGAAGTACTGTTTACAGGTGACGGTTGTGCGGGGCTGACCCACTGGTACGGACCGGTCGGTTGGTAGGTCCGGCTTCGCTCAAGCCGGATGGACGCGTCCTCAAGCCGGACAGACGTGTCCGCCTTGACCCGGCCGGCTTGGATACTTTGGAGAATGAGCATATATAGGGTATCTGGGGTTCATCTCCCCAACACTAATCAGGTCGGAATTTAAGCCATAAGTTTTATCTCATTTTAGTGTTTAAGAGCATCTCCACCGGGGGGAGGGGGTCCTAAAGGGGACCCTAAAGGCCGTTTGGGGTGCCGGACAGAAAAATCGCCCACACCGAGGGGTCCTAAAACTCTCGCCCGGCCCAAAACCTTTCCGGGACCGCCAATAGGGCCTCCAACAATGGGGGGTGGCTTGGCAGTACCGGACACTGTCCGGCCCGCGCCTCTGACAGGTATGGTCCGCCTGTCATCCACATGAAACAAATGGCGCCAATTTTCTAGTGACTTGGGGGGGATCCGAACCATGTTTCATCAATGAAGATTCTTAGCAAGCTCAAGCACATGATTAGTCCAATAAAAATGTTGTCATCAACTCCAAAACAATTAGGGAGAAAGCATGCTCTTTCAGTCTCTTTTACTGCTAGTCATATGTTCTCTTAGACAATTCTTTCCAAAGGTAGTACTATGGGATTGAGTACCTCTTAAACCAATCATCATCAACACCCAAGTCATTAGTTGAGAGACTTCTCTAGCTATATTTGTTTATCAATATTAAAATAAAGGCATGACTCGGTTTAGTAAGAGAAATAGAGTAAGAGCTACTAAACAATTAACTATGTGAAGAAAAATCTTATTCTATTCATCGAGACTATGTGAATAAAGGCAGGACTTGGTTTTGAATATTTGATCATTTCTCATTCCTACCGCATGTACTAGCAGAGCACTGGAATGTTTTTGCAAAAAATTATAACCAGGATGTCACACACTTGTAGGTCAAATTTGATTAATTTTGAAAATTCAGTCGAGATCCCATCCAGAATATAAAAATAGAGGACTCTTCGCGCAAGTTTTCCCATTTTCTTGATTTTTTTTGTTATTTCCTTTCAGTGCTTTCAAAATGGGGTCAAAATTGTCCGTGTATGCATTCATACCAGGGTTTTGTGTATTTGAACTTTTTTCGTTCCTACTGCGTGTAGTCATACTAGTAGAGCACCTGTGACCTTTTTGCCAAAATTTATGACCAAGCTGTCACACAAAAGGACTCTTCGTGCAAGTTTTCCATTTTTTTTGAATTTTCTCATCTTCTCTCAGCAGATTCCAAATGGGGTCAAAATTGTCGGCACAAACATTCATACCAGGGTTTTGAAGATATGAACTTTTTCGTTCCGACCACATGTAGTCGTACTAGCAGAGCACTGTAGAATGGTTTTTGCCAAAAAATTATGACCAACCGATCATATGTAGTTTGAATGGATAAGTAGGGTGCACTTCCGTTGCTGCTATCCATCGGGGAAGATATTTCCGCCACGCGTCATGGATTCATAGCGGAAATTAATGATCATGGTAGCATCTCAGCACAACGCCTTAGATTTTGCGTGCCGAAAAGTGTTAGCTTGGCAATGTTCGTTTTGACTCCTGAGTTCAAACTTTCGTGGGCCTAGGATGCGGACGAACCCGACATCTCTAGAGCGGACAACTGTCAAATTGATAATACTAGTTGAGTGCCCGTGCGTTGTTACGGTCCCTAAAATTTACTTTATCGTCCTACATATAAACATGGGGTATAGAAAATATAACCATGGTATTTTAAAAACGTCAAGATTCACTTCCTCCCTATATAGTGATCACTCTTATTCAACCACATTGTAAGAAGACAAAGCTGATTTTCTTCTTCTTGTCTCTCCAACCGGAAGGCTTTGACTCTTCATGATGTATTCAAGCATGGCGAGTTGCTACTCCAGTTTTTGTTCACTCTCCATGTTGAAGAGACAATTAATACTCCCATAGAATAATCCTGGAGCATCAGGTTGGATGTCCAAAACAATTTAATAAACAACCAGCACAGACACACACACACACACACATATATATATATATATATATATAGGGTGGGACTATTCTGCACAACCCCTTAAGTGTTTGTAGAATAACTATTCAGCACAACTTCCCATCTTAACACTTTCTTATCCCAACCCAAAAAAAAAATCCCACCAACTACCCCATCGACCCACCTCCTCCACTCGGTCTGGGTCCACCTACCCGGCCCCTGTGCCACCACGGCTCGCCGGCCACCGGCCAACCGCCGCCCTCACCGGCCGCACCGCGCACCCCCGTCGCCATCCTGACCTACGCGTCGTCCCCGACCTAGACGCTGGCGTGGAGCCGCCCCTTTCTCCCATGGAGCACCGCATCCCGACGGCACCTCCTTCCCCCGTGGAGCACCGTATCTAGACGCGGCCTCTGCCTGAGGATTGAAGAGGAAGCCGATGCGGAGGAGCTCGGGAGCAGGTCCATCGCGGCGGGAATTGACCACTTCCGATCTGGCGGTGTGTGCTTTGCTTCCGGGTGGTTCGGCTACAGAGCTACATGGGACGCGGTGGACTTTCGTGGCGGCGGAGCTACAGGGGTGGCGAGGGATGCTGGGAGCTGGGGCGGTCATCTTTTCTCCGGTCGCCGGCGCGCTCCGCCCCGTTCCCATTGCCAGGGCGCTCCTTCCCCACACTGTCACTCACCTCCCGCCCCGCTTCCCACGGCTGGTGCGCCGTCGCGAATCCCACCCTGCTTCCAATCGATGGCGTTCGGAAGCCACCGCCCGGCTTCCAGAACATCAGCGCGCTGTCGCGGCTCTGCTCCCCGGCTTCCAGAACATCAGCGCGCTGTCGCGGCTCTGCTCCCCGGCTCTCCCCTATCCTCTCTACCGGCGGCAATAGCAAGCTCTGCCCCGCAGCGCCCGTCAACCTCCCGAACGATGGCAGCTGCTGGATTCGTCGGCATCTGCGTCGTTCTCTCGACATCCCGACCGGTTGCAGCCGCTGGTTCCGTCTGCGACGACCCTTGGACCTCACAACGGGCGGCAGCTGTTGGCTCCGTCCGCGGCGCGCCCTTGTCCTCCGAACACCGGCAGCTGCCGCACATTGGCGTTTCTGCTAATTTCGATTCATCTCGGCCATCGGCGCTAGGCGACGGTAATCCGACGAGGAAGACGAACGCGCCACCAGGAGGATCGCCGCTTGTCCTTTTTGTACATAAGAAGAGCAGTTTCAGTTGTGAATTTCTGAAAATAGTTACAGTTCAGTTCATTTTAGCGTAGTTCAGTTTTCTCTATTTAGATAATTCACTCCCGTTAACAGGAAGTGCGCTTCATTTTGCACATAAAATAATTTCTTCCACGAACCTCTTTTTCTGCTTCCTTTTTCGCTGGTGTGAGCTACCCGTGCTAGTCTACCGGTGCATATGTCATTCAGGAGCGGCTGCGGCGTTCACTATTTTGTTGATAAAAGATTTTTTTCATCTGGCAGAAAAAAGCTCCACCTTAGGTCCTGTCTATGTTCATTTTTCGATTTTATTACTTTTGTGAAGTTCATTTTGACTGTATCCGGAGTTCAAGTTTAAAGTTATCGGAAGTTCATCTCAACCGAGTCGGAAGTTTACGTTTCTATTTGGAATTCCCTTAACTAGTCGGAAGTTCGCTTCGAAATAAAAAGTTCACTTCGGTATCGCGAGAAGTTCAGAACAAAGATGTTCCAACAAATAAGTTCAGTTTTAAAATTAATAAAAAGTTCACTTCACATACGACAGGAGTTCACCGTGCGAAGTTCACCTCATATTAAACAGAAGTTTAGATGTGAAGTTGAATTGCGAATTAATACGAAGTTCAGAAAAAATAGTTTTCGAAAATAAAGTTCACTTGCAAAACAAAGGAAGTTCATGTGCGTATCGAGAGAGGTTTAGAAAAATATGATACGGTATGCCGATAAATTCAATTAAAATAGGAAGTTCACTTACATAGTTATGGGGAGTTATCAACTTTATGAGTAAGTTCAGAAGTGGTTCGAGAATAGGAAGTTCAACTGTGAATTGTGAGAAGTTTAGAAAAAAGATGGTCCAG
Organism: Puccinellia tenuiflora; assembly: GCA_012064385.1. Lineage (NCBI taxonomy): Eukaryota > Viridiplantae > Streptophyta > Magnoliopsida > Poales > Poaceae > Puccinellia > Puccinellia tenuiflora. The sequence continues at coordinate 354,490 of QRDG01001411.1, forward strand.
AGAGATATTCACTTGTGAAAAAAAAATAGAAAGTTCACTTACGTTCGTGGCAAAGTTCGCTTTCGCTCGTAGAAAAAATAGGAAGTCCACCTCTTCTTGTTCGGATGTTCACATACAGATAAAGAGAAGTTCACGTCTATATTGGAGGCGGTTCGTATCTTTGTTTTTGTAGGACGGGAGTCATACTAGATAAAATCATCACTACAAGCTCTATTTGTCCAAATCGACTGCCCAACATGCAATTGGTGAGGATATGAGTATAATTTGACTCTTCCATACCGCCACACCCTACCCGAATAGTTGAACCGTGTCAATTTTCAACCGATTGACATGCCATCTTGTTTGTCAGTTTTCGTATTTTTAAAATTAATCAAAAATTGTAGCGAATTTCGAAAACATTTCTTCACGAAAAAGTTGACCCTAGTGAATATCTTTCCAATGTCGTATCATTTGTTACGTTTCGATAAGAGGTTTGAAAGTAATTCCCAAAAAACTGTCCGTTGGATCTAAAACAGAATTGCTTATATTTAAAACTGCTCTTAAACCGCAATGAATTTCGAATATTATCTAGAGATAGAGAAGTTGCGCATTTTCCAGCAAGCAAATGGACCAAACCTACAAGTATAGCTCAAAGCACATATTAGTCCATACAGATTGTCATTAATTACCAAAACCATGTATGGGGGCAACCATGCACTTTCAATCTCCCCCATTTTGGTAATTGATGACAATACCTTATTAAGAGGGTTTATATAATGAATAAAGCATCCTTGCAAGACAAACGAGTAAGGATGCAAGTGCATGTGTGGCAAATGCAACAAAAGCATAAAGCCCAAATTCACTTAAACCCTCTAAACTTCTCCCCCATTGGCATCGATTGCCGAAATGGGAAGAAAAATTTAGAGAGCCAGTATAATATGAGTTCCTCCATAAAGTGTGCATTTCTCAAGATATGAGTGAAATCAAATGCACTTAATCATTGATGAATAATTAGAGGAAATCAAACTATATTGAGGATCCAAGGATTGCAAAAAGATGAAATCATTCTAAATATCCCCACAAAGGAGAAAGGCAATCAAAAATATCCAAAGCGAGAGTTCTAAATAAAAGTGGAGAAGCTACCAAATGTGCATGCATTATTAAGGAGTGCACAAATACGGAATCATCGCTCCCCCAAAATCATCTAGAACACGCAACAAGTGCTAGTGTGCATAAAGCAAAACCAAAACATAGCACTTGCACCAAAGATATGGTTGAGCCATAAGACGATACCAATTTTTAAAGATTCAAACATAAGATAGGCCCAACCAAGATACAAAGATCTTTTCAAAAAGAATATGTTCACGAGCTCAAGGATACCAATTGGAAACTAAAACCAATTGAAAAAGCCAAGAGCTAGTGAGAACATTTAGCCAATAAAATCAACATGCTCACCGCGATAAGCATGAAGACAAAGATCTTTAAAAAAATGTGAGTGTGCAAAGATGCAAAATAGAAAAGAGACAAGCACTCACGAGACAAATTTGGGGCCACCAAAGAATTATAGATGAAAAACAAGGTGGCTCGAAGGAAATAGGATACCAACTAAAAGGTGACCTCTCTCATATGTATAGGTTTCTAAGTAGACAAATCATTGATGATATATATCCACAAAGAAACTTGCACATATGAAATGGTCGATGAAGGAGAGACTACGGTATCCAAAAGGGAAGTCATGAATATACAAACGAGATTATTGCTTAAAAGCATAGCAAATAGCTCAAATTTCTCATTGTATATAAATGAACTTCAAAACTATCAAAGACATCACACGTATCACTAAGGGAACAAGAGATAGTGGAGATGCTTTGAGATAGGCAACAAGTATCACAAAGAAATAATACCAATTGAAGTGAAGGTTTTTGTAATTTCATCACAAATATCACAAAGATATACCAAGTGAAGGAAATAAGCCAAAATCACAACAATTGCACATAAAAGCTTTCATGCCAAGAAGCAACCTACACAAGGTTGAGACTAGAAAAGTATGCATGAGGTAGATACTTGTTACCGAGATACATTGACGATGAAGAAGATGAGAGTTTGTTTATCATCAAAGCTTGACTCCAATAATCACACGGTGAGAACACCTTCATTATGAATGAGGCAAGCATCCAATGCATCTCCATTGTACCTAAAACAAAATTCAAGCACAAAATGGTTCCCAAACTCATTGGGTCCCATAGTAGTTAGATAAACTACAACATATAGGAAACACTCCACATAAATATGTGCATATAGATATGAAGTTGAATTTCATGCACATCTTAGCCGATTTAGGATTTGGTGGAGTATCCCCTATATATTGGAACTAGAAAGACAAACATGCCATAATATATATATATATATATATATATATATATATATATATTAGAGAATATGCATGCATAGACTTACAAGAACCAAACGAGATACAATTTGGACGAAAACACAAAGTAAACCAAGAAGAGAGCACACCAAAGTGTGACACAAAAAGGTTGTCCAAATTATATCAAAATCCAAGTCAACACATGATCGAGGACAAATCAAATCAACATATGATTGATTCCAAAACACATCAACACATGAAGTGTGATATCAAAAGGAATCGAATCAAAACAACACATGATCGATAAGACACCAATTGAAAATAAGATACCAACTAGGAGAAAAGATACCAAGAAGAGGATATTACTTGAAAGATGTCATGTAAAATAGAAGACAAGAAGCAAGGTATCAAAGCTCCTATAAGAGATACTAATTGAGACTAATATCTATGGAGTAGATATTAAATTCCAATTAATACCAATTGAAGGTACCTAGGCAAGGCCAATGAGCATATAAGATAAAAGCAAGAGACATGCTCAAAGGATTTTCTCATTCAAGGAGATAAAACACACAACGAGGAATGAGAAAGCAACTCCCTAGAGAGAGCAAGATTGCACCAAATAAATCAACCACCCTCTACATTTTTCATGATGGCACAAAGCATCAAAAGAAAACGATTTGTCTTCCATAAACACATAAGATAGAAATAAAGAGCCAATTGAAAGGATCAAATATCGATTGATAGGACAGGGTTCTAAATAATAAAAGAAAAGCTCCCCCAAGATTCATGCATTATCTTGATATTTGCATTTGAATACAAAATGCACACACAAGGGATCATTACTCTTCATATGTTATTTACAACACTAAACTATACCAATTGAAAAATTAGGATCCATGCAAGAGGCAAGGAAGACAAAGGGAGTAAAAGCAAATATTTTGGCAATAAATAAGGCAATTCAACGCAAGAGCCAAAATGAAGATGAACAAAAATATTCTACCACATGTGTGAATATCAATTGTCTAAGGACAATGAGTATAAGGAAATATTTTCCCGGTGAGTAGAGATATCCAAGGTCATCCTCACAAGATAAATCATATGGAAAGAGATAAGAGATAAAACACCATATTTTGAAAAAGGTTTGTTGGTAGTTTCAACTATTCGAACCAACCGGCAAATCCATGGTTAGAATAATATGGAACAAATGGTTTCTCAAATAATATATGAAAATGCATATTAGAGAGAAACCACACCAAGCAAACTCACACAAACAAGAGCCAAAAGACAACCACAAAGGAAATTGAAACTTGTTCGAGCTAACATGCCACATAAGAATAAGATAATTTACAATATCAAATCTAAGTGGCAAACCTCAAATGTTCACATTTTTATGGGATTGTAATATGCACATAGCTTACTACTCCCCCATAATGTGATAATTCATTTTATTTAAGCACGAGGCAAATAAAACCAACTAGAGAAATTAATGGACATTGTAGAATTTGAATTTCTCATGAATATGACATACCACATAGTGACTAGATAATATTGAAATATCAATACTAGGTGGTGTGCCTCATGTCCACACATTTTTAGGTTTGTGAAATGTACAAAGCATATCACTCCCCCAAAATGGGATAGTCCATTAATATCTCAAAGAGCCAAATGAAATCCACACAAGATCCAATAAAGCTCAACACACAAGTTACACATACATGATACACAACTAACATACACAACCTTGAATAACAAGATAAGTAAGAAAAAAGCATATCACATACAAACACATGCTAGGAACAAAACTAACACATGCAAGGGAGCAAGCAACTTTCAATGTATATATGATTTAAATACAAGTTAGCGCAAGGAGGAACATTGGATATGAGAGATGACAATACAATCCAATCGACTTGGCTTGATGAAATAATAACCATGAAGATCCCTTAATTCTTCAAAAGTAACCAAGTCTCTAATGTCCTCCATAACAACCTATTGATCAAGTTTGAGCTTGTTGGTCCCCAACCAAGTTGGGTCCTAAGAGGTTAGTCACAATAGGCTTGGGAACCCAAATGGTGCTTTTCTTGACACCACTTTGAGTCCCCACATATTTGGCAACCACATTTCCAATCCTATCCTTCCCAAGAGAATAAACATCATCAATTATGATAGGGTTGGATGAGGTACTGTTAGTGCATGAAGAAGCAAAATGACCTTTGCCACGGCAAAGGTAGCAGCAACGACTCTTCTCTTTCTTCTTAATATGCTACTTAACTTGAGGAGCGTCGACTTGAGTCTTCTTAGGAGGTGGCCGTTGTTCAACTCGTGGTGGACCATGAGGTAGAACAAGAGGCCGCTTCCCTAGTTGCTTCTCACTAAGAGGCTTCTTCTTCATTGGGAAATTCCGAACATGGTGCCCTTCTAGCTTGCACTTGAAGCAAATGATCTTGCCCAGATTCTTGATTTGAACTTGGCCCTTCTTCTTCTTCTTCTTCTCAACCTTGGACTTGTTCTTGATGTTGGAATTGAATCCAAGCCCACTCTTGTCATTAGGGGATTGTTGCACACTCAACATGTTGTCAAGTGCACTTTTCCCTTCATGACGCTTTTCCAAGCCTTTCTTCATAGAAGTGGCTTGGGCCTTGAGCTCTCCTCTTTTCTCTACATGGTTAGTTACAACACAAGTATTAGAGGAGGTAGATGCATCATTGTTAGAGCAACAAGGCAATGAAAGTAATTCATCACAAGATGTGCCAATATTACGAGTGGATGAACTACTAGGACTAGCACATGACAATATAGCATTTTTAGTTAGAGTTGTGCTATTATCCACATGAGACTCACAAGATGTTACCTTTGTAGTGATGGCCTCATGAGCTAACTTTAGACTAGCATAGGATGCTAGAAGATCATCATTAGAGCTAGATAGCTTTTCATGACTTTCTTCCAATTTCCCATACTTGCTAGTTAGCAACTCTAGTTGAGCCCTTAGCTCAACATTCTCCTTCAAAATAGATACTTCACAAGAAGTGGAGTTAGTAGCACAAGCATCATTAACATTAGGAATGTAAGAATAAAACTTGGCTAGCTCTTCCTTAAATCTAGCATTTTCCTTTTTCATGACTTTATATTTAGCATGAGCATGGTCACGTTCTTTAATAATTTTAGCAATAATTTCATTATGAGACTCCTCAATAGATTTTAGTTTCTTCTCAAGAGAAGCCCGAATCTCTTACTCTTCCTCAAGAGCATCTTCTAACGATGCCTTTTCCATTGCATCATCTCTTTCAATCTTACCCTTTTCTTCAAGGCTTGCTTCCAAAGCCTTAATAGTAAGCCCACGCTCAATTAGGGTTTCCATAATTTCAAAAAGGATAGCATGAGCATTTTTATTTTTAGAAAGGGCATTTAGAACCATTAGACCTTTCTTATGAAAGGATTCATCATCATCAACATCTTCTTCATCATTATTATCATTATCATTATCATTACTAGAAGAAGATTTAGCCATAAGGCAATGAGTGGTGGATGAAGATGAACAATGATTTTTTGAACTACTCAAGTTCACATCTTGTTGCATAGCTAATTGGGTTTCCTCTACATTATTATTCATGCAAGAGTTAGAGGGAACACAAGCATTTTTATCATGGCAACAAGATAAATCAAGCATATCATCAAGAGATTTATCTAAGCAATTTTTGGATGATATGCAAGGACTATCAATGTCGGAGAACTGTCCCAGGAATTGGGTGTGTCTCGAGAAGGATCGAGTAAGGGGCTGAACACGGAATCAAACAACCCTCAACGTGCTCCGGCGACGATGCTCGTCGGACTCGCTGCGGGACAGCACTGCAGAGATGGAACGCTCGGTCTTACCCAGGTTCAGGGCCCTCTTGTGGAGGTAAAACCCCTACGTCCTGCTTTTGTGTATTGCACTGCTTGGGGAGTTCACAGTACAAGGAGAGCTTGTCGAGCTCGAGGTGGCTAACAATGGCTACTTGCTAGTCTTCAGATCTAGGGTTTGGTCTAAGCTCCCAGATTCCGAAAACCGAACCCTTTGCTTGGGCGCGCCCCTTCTCCTTTTATAGGCGTCTCGGACCTCTTCCGCCCAAACATTTGGGCGGGAAGGGTTACCACATGGCGACGAAGGAGGAGGCGCGGTGCACCATAAAGGTGAAGTCCACCAGAAAGGTGAAGGCCATGGACGCGGTCCAGGGCAGGGACGGCGTCACCAAAGCTGGAAAAGGCCACCGTCCAACGGGCGGCGGGCTGGCGCTGCGGAGGCGAAACGGGTCCCACGGTGACGTCGCCCTTGGAGCGTAGCTGCAGACGGTTCCCTTATCACCGAAGTGGCAATACTCGTTGTCCGCTTTGCTTGGCGCTGCTTTGTTGACTCCTTTATACATGGGAACGGCAACTGCGGCGTCGTCGTCATCGCGCGCAAGCGCGCGCGTCACTCTGCACATGGCGCAGAGCCCATGTGCGCTCTGCCGCGGAGGCAGGGATGGCTTCATGAGGAAGGAGCCTCGGCGAGGCGAAAAACCTCGCCGAGCCCTTCGGCTTGGTCCTTAGCAGAATTGCGGGTGGCGTCGGAGACACCTTGTCGAGTTGCGATCCCTCGCCAAGAGAGAATATCCTCGGCGAGGAGAAAAGACCCCTCGCGAGGGGAATACCCTCGCGAGGCTCGCCAGGCTTGGAGAGCCTGGTCCTTAGCGAAAATCATCCAAAGAATCTTGTGGGCCCTGGCAGGCCGGCCCGTGGTACCCTGGTTTCCACTGTGCCGACAATCAACACTAGCATATATGACATTTGGAGTGCTAGAAGAGTTTAAGTCCAAAGATGAGGCATTGCAACGTGATAGAGATAAAAGATCATCAAGAATGAGCTCACTATCAATATTGCACAACCTATCACTACTCACCATCCCATTGGTTTGTGGCTTACCACATTTTGGTGAAGTAGACGAAGACGAGAAATCGTCACGATCGGAGGTGGAGGGAGAACAATCATCCTCAATAGAGTTGGACACTCCATATTTATCTTGAAGCTTGGTCCAAAGCTCATGAGCGTCCCGGAGAGGCATGATTGACTCGAAAACTACAACACTCACAAATTTGCAAAACTCATTAGAAGCTAGAACATCTAGATATAAGTTTTTCTCATCCTCTAAAGTCGTACTTTCGTAATCCTTTGGAGGAGAAAAACCTATATCTAAGATACGCTCAATATTGAGGTCCAAGACCCGTAAGTGACTAAGCATATGAGTTTTCCAAACATTAAAATTTGTGCCATTGAATATAAACATGGAATTGTGCACTAATCATATAAACGACATCTTTACTCTCTAGGCGGTGAAGCCCACAAAGAGAGCCGAGGCTCTGATACCAATTGAAATGACAAGGATGTCGCCTAGAGGGAGGGGGGGGGGTGAATAAGCGATTTAAACTTTTTCGATTTAAGTCTTGATAATTGCAGAATAAAACTAGATGTTTAAATTAACAAGCCAACAACCTAATGTACTAGGTTTGCCTATGTGCACCAACAACTTATGCTAAGCAAGGCAAGCAACAAGGTAATAGCAAGATATAACACTTCAAGCACGAAGGCTATCACGATGTAAATTGCATAAGTAAAAAGCTCGGGAATAGAAATAATCGAGGCACGCGGAGACGAGGATGTATTCCCGAGTTCCTCCTTGTTAAGGGAGTACGTCTCGTTAGAGGGGTGTGAGCTCGGCACAAGAGGCCTACTCAAGATGCCACAAAGGACTCACCCTATTCTCCGATGAACCTTACCCCAAGGGTTAGGTTCACCTTCCACTATCGGAATCCTTCAAGGCGGAATCCGGAGCCTTTACAACGATCTTGGGGCACACACCCACAACCAAATTGGGGGCTCCCAAATCTTGAGTAGTTCAAAAAATCCTCGTGAAGAGCACAAACCGATGTAACTAATGCAAATGGCAAGAGCACAAGTGCTCAAATCCTTCACTCTCAAATTCCAACTAAGAAACAAATTCTTTGGGGGGGAATAAGAGAGGAAGAACAAAGAGGAGAACCACAAAAGAACTCCAAGAACTAGATCCACTAGGTTCCCCTCACTTAGAGGAGAAAGTGATTGGTGGAGTTGTAGATCTAGATCTCCTCTCTTGAATCACTAAATTTGGGCAAGAATCATTGGAGAGATTGAGAGCAATCAAAACTTTGGAGGTCAACAATGTAGGAGTGAGAGAAGCTCCAAAACTTGGAAACCATTGAGGAAGATGACCCCTTAAATAGGTCTCCAACTTTTCCAACCGTTGGGGGCAGTTTTTCCTGCGCGGGCCGGAAGTTCCGGCACTTACCCCGGAATTTTCGGACCCCCCGGAGCGACCCGGACGCCCTGGGAAGCTCTCTGGACATGGTCCGGAACTTTGGGCCGGAAATTTGGCCGGAAATATCCGGGGGGCCGGAAATTCCGGCCTAAGGGCCGGAACTTCCGCCCCTGTGAAAACTGTAGAAAGTGCAAAACAAAAACGGACATATGTTTCGCATCCGGACTCCGTTTTCGATGATATTGAGCTCGTTGGAATTGTAACAACGAGATCTATAAGAATATACAAAGAAACATTATAGTCGTCCAACAAGGAAGGATAAAACCAAATGGGTAAAGGTAAAACCATTCTATTTAAGAACAACCGGTAAATCCTCCAATATCAAGAACCCAATAAGTTTTTCATCCGGACTCTGTTTTCTATGATCTTAGACTTGTTTCAAAGATAATCACAAGACCTACAATATCATGCATATTCACAACATAGTCCATCATGTGAGGAGGAAACCACAAGAAGAGAGTTTGACCTCTCTTAGAAAAGACAAACCGGTAAAACCTCCAACATAAAAAATGCAACAAGATATTTATGAAATCCGTTTTTGATGAACTAGAGCTTGGTATGGAGATGAAAACAAGCTCTAAATTCTCACATGGATACAAGACAAATAACAACCAAGAAAGATGATATGTCAAGTATGCAAAGGTTTGAGCTCTCCACAAAGATGCGATCAAGTTACTCACTTGAGAGCCCCTCTTGATAGTACGGCTATCTATCATATAATCCGGTCTCTCAACTAACATTATGAGACTGGTAAAATAGAAAACCTATCAAGATCATACCTTTGCCTTTCGCATAATCCACTTGAGCTAGATGATGACGATCTTTGTCTTCTCAAGTTGGACCACCCTTCTTGATTGCGCTCCGCTTGGTGAAGACTCGCAAATAACTCCCCCATACACCAATATGGGAGAGGAACTCTTCAGCATATCTTCACTTGTACTCAAGTGTTGATCAACCCGCACTTAGCCTTGATCAACAAATGATCTTCTCCTTTTAGCCTTGACTCCAACATATGGAGATCAAGCAAGCAAATGGACCAAACCTACAAGTATAGCTCAAAGCACATATTAGTCCATAGAGATTGTCATTAATTACCAAAACCATGCATGGGGGCAACCATCCACTTTCACCGTGGTTGTTTGTTTTGGCTGAGTGTACGACTTGGGTATACTAATCCAATGCTTATACAGGTCATCTTTTTTTTTTGAACATTTACACAGATCATGTGGCTGCTGCATAATGATTTTAATGGTTGTTGTTCCTGGTTTCCAGCGGGACTTCACTCTTCTCTAAGGTGTGTTTGGATTGCAACCAAAAAGTAATAATACGGTGCAAACTTGCAGTTGCCCTTTGAGCTTTAGTGTTAATTAGCAACAATAACATGCTTTTGAGTTGCAAATCCACATTAATATTGTTTTGTAATAATTTTTAAATATTCATGGTTCCATAATTTGAAATATGCATGGATCCAAAATTTACAGAATCATCAAAAATAAATAGATCACATCACAAAAATAAAGCAAGAAAGAAAGAGGAAAAGAACAACATGCAAATAAAGCATTCAGTCTACTTAAAAAAAGACACCACCATTGCACCAAAATAAAACCACATCAAATTTAGGGGTTCCTCAATCTCACATGGATCGGGCAATCAAAAGAACATACAGAAACTACCTTGCAAATACATCACCAGACTGCTCTTCGGTGCCTATTGGAAAAAATGGAATGAGAATTGCAACCGGAGGCCCTCATTGCTTCGTCGGGATGATCCTCACGTCGCTGACCAACTCAGCCCCTGACGCCCGCGATAAGCGCCGCTGCGGTTGCTCGCCGCATGGCTCCTCCGGCTGCATCAGATTTCTCCTGCAACGAATCTGTTGCCTGACGTCGGCGCACCAAGGAGAGGTGATGTCGCTGCCGCACGGGATGGAGACGTAAGACTCCCCAGCCAGCTTCTTTATTTCTTGCTCTGGCATTGATCTGCCAGACCGCCACACCTACCAGTAACCACAATGGCATGGGGAGAGGCTGCCGAACACCTGGAGCTAAAAATTCATCACGGAATGCAAATCAAATCAGCTCAAGAATCCATTGCTAAAAAAAATATACAGCTTGCCAGACATTGTGGTCAAGCTGCCGATGAAGAACCATGCTCCATCACTGCTGCACCGCTCTGAATCGATGACCACGGACAGAAAACAAATCGCCAGGACGCTGCTCCTGTGACTACGGGAGAGAGGATAGAAAATAAATCGCCAGAGACAGAAGATAAGCATGACCAGATCGGGCAAGAGAGCAAGCAAAAAGACACGGATGACTTCTTGGAAGAAGAAAAAAGAAGTGAACGGGATCTGCTAGCATAGATCCGAACCCCCACCTCTCTCTCTAGTAAGCAAAATTAGTGGAGCAGGGAGTAGCTCCAGCAAACTCCCAACTGAGAAGATTATTTGCAAGGCACCTCAGGCCAGATCTCAGCAGACGCAGCGGTGAGGAAATCCACACCAGCAACCTGGCGGGGCGGAGCAGGGGCTCGCCGGTTCCTCCAAACAGCTCGGCGGCTCCGAGCTTGCACGGCGGTAAGAGGCGAGCCTAGCCGGTAGCGCGTGCGGTGGAGGGATGCCGACGGCGAGCGCGCATGGTGGAGCCCCCATCCTCCCCACCGGTGGCAACAGCTCGCGCGGCCGCTCCACTCCGATCCATGCTCCTGCCAATGGGATGCCGGCGACACGAGGATAGGATGCAAAAGAACTCATCGTGATTTGGAATGAAGGCGGACGGATCGAGGGGCGTGGAGCGATTTGAGAGAAGTATGAGAGCTTGTGGTATGGTGGGTTTTTTACGGTTTTGCTAATTCTCAGTTGACTGCTTCTGCGGCATCTCAACGAGGTTGTTCGAGCCGGTTGCTTCGGTGCGAGGTGAGCTCGCTTCCTTCCGTCCTGGCGGCGTGCTGCTGGTGCTCGAAGGACGTGTGCTGCTTGGTGGTTCCGTGTTCGCCGTGCGCGGTGTGGTTCTTGCCTCAGTTCGTGTGTGTTTGTTCGTTCTCTTGCTGATCTCGTACACGAACTCCCTTAAAAAAAAGAGAATTCTCAGTCGACTGTTTAGCAGTCCATTTGATCGATCAATTGATCGTTGATTATAACCGAGCGTACCTTGTTGTGTAGAGATCAGGAGAACGTATCTCTGGGCCTGTTTCTTTCGAACGTGAAACCTTGTTGGGATGAACGTTGCCTTTGAGGACATCGTTAAAAAAGGGAACCCTTCGCGAAGGCGACTTTGCGAACGCTCTCCTCGTGCCAAGTGGCGCCTTCTACTTTATGTTGTTATTTGAATATTCACCACGTGTCGCAACAGGAGTTAAAGTAGGGAGGAAGAGAGAGAAAATAAAGGTACGGGTGGGAGGGAGTTTCCTTTTTATTTTTTTAGCCGAAGTTTAAAAATGAAATATCTTGATAACAGCTTATCCAAATTACGAACCGTTTTCACTTTCGAACTCCTCGCGTCGAGATCTCCAAAACTAGATCCCATGTCGATAGGTTTTGACGAACTTTTTTTTATACATTCGAAAGTTGAATACTTGTACATTCGGTTTGAACGTACCTGTACTTCGGGTTTGAACATAATTGTACTTCCGCTGTCAACGTGCTTTGTACTCGGTGGAGGGTAGGTTTCCCTTTTATTTTTTTGAACCGAAATTTAAAAACAAAATATCTTGAGAACCGTTTATCCGAATTACGAACCGTTTTCACTTTTGAACTCCTCGCGTCGAGATTTTCAAAACTAGATCCATGTCGATAGGTTTTGACGAACTTTTTTTTGTACATCCAAAAGTTGAATACATGTACATTCGGTTTGAACATACTTGTACTTCGGGTTTGAAAGTATTTGTATTTCGGCTGTCAACGTACTTTGTACTCCGCTTTCTGTGTACTTGTACACCCTCCACGCAGTAATCTGTACATCCGGATCGCTGTATTCTGTACTTTCGGTTTTATATACTATGTACTTCCATGTGGCGCGTTAGCGTAGGCGTTAGGGTACGGAGGATTCGTCGCCGTCGACGCTATCGCGTCGACGAGCGATGAAGCCTCTATACCCTAATGCCCCGAGGCTGAGTCCGCCCGTACGCCGCGATAGCGGCGACAGGGGACGAATCCGAGCCGCTAGATCATAAAAAACTTATAATTTATATATATAACTTAGGGGTTAGGGTGGGGGTGACAAATATGCCAATTTATATATCGGTATACAAAAGAAATTTAGATTTAATTTATTTATAATTCCGTACATTCACGATGGGTACCACATCATATGCGGAGCAGCAACCGTCTATTAAAATATACGCGCTGCATGGAAATGTACAAACCGCGGGGCATCTCCGCGCGGAAAGGTACAGCCGAAGGGCTTCGTACGCGTGTTGGAAATGTACAAGCCGAAACGTACCGCACGGGCAGGGGTGGCTTCGACCGCTGCACTTTCTTTTTGCTGCTGTCACGTGGCGTTGTACCAACACGTGGGTGACCTTCCTAGAGGGTTCCCTTTTCCTAGATGCACCCTGCCTTTGAAGCTTGTTATTTCCTGGGCTGCGAACATGTTTGAGTTTTCCCGTTGCTCTTTTTTTTTACTTGTACTTTATGCTCATCAATAGTTACTTGTTGTATAGCATGGGTAAGAACAAATATTTATTTTCATGGATGTACGAACTGTCGTTTGTAGTTATATTTTTTTCCTTGGTTTGTTTTGTATATTTTGTTTTTTCTTCTTATTTTTTGTGTGATACTTCTAATATGTTTTAATTAATGGACTTTTTCTCAACTTTGGATTTTTTTATTTTCCTGTCATTCTAGGTCCTTTTCCAGTTGCAAGTGACTTGCGACTAAGGAACTGTTATCTTGTTTTTGTTATGATTCGTGTTACATGTGAGTTGCAAGTGGGTAGCAACTAAGATATTTCCAGTTGCAAGTGGGTCGTAACTGAGTTTTTTCTAGTTGCAAGTCAGTTGCGTCCTATGTGCAACTATTGGCGGTCCAAGTTGCATTCCATGTGCAACTAGGATCCTAGATGTGTCCTATGTGCAACTATAGGCGTCCCGAGTTGCATCATATATGTAACTAGGGGATGGCCCTAGTCGCATTCCATGCACAACTAGGATCCTAGTTGCATCCTATGTGCAACCATGGGCAGCCCAAGTTGCATGACATGTGCAACTAGAATCCTAGTCGTGTCCTATGTGCAACTATAGGCCGTCCGAGTTGCATCTTATGTGCACAATGGGCCTAGTTGCAACCTATGTGCAACTATGACCCGAGTTGCGTCCTATGTGCAACTATGGGTCTAGTTGCATCCTATGTACACCTATGGGGCCTAGTTGCATACTATGTGCAATTAGAAACGACCCTAGTCGCATTCCATGCAAAACTAGGGGTCTAGTTTCACCCTATGTGAAACTAGTGTGCATTCCATGTATAACTAGGATCCTAGTTGCGCCCTACGTGCGATTACTGGCGGCCCGAGTTGCATCCTATGTGCAACTAGGGGCCTAGTTACAACCTATATGCAACTAGGGGCCTAGTTTCACCCTATGTGCAACTAGGGGCCTAGTTTCACCCTATGTGTAACTAGGGGCCTTAGCTGTATACTATGTGCAACTAGGGACGCACCCCGGCCTAGTCGCATTCCATGCGCAACTAGGCCCATAGTTTGCAACCTATATATGTACAACTAGGACCTAGTTTCACCATATGTGTATCTAGGGTGCATTCTGTGTGCAGTAGATATGTTCTATGTGCAACTAGGGTACATTTTTCACCGGTGAGCATTTTTCTACGCGATACTAGAGAATGTCAAAGGTTTTGGCCTGTCTGATGTTGGTTTGTGAAAATAGATTTTGATGCATTGGTTTAAAATTTTCCCTTGCCCTCGTTTATAATTGTCAGATTTAAATTCCAATATCAAACTTTTAATGCAAACAGAAACTCATAGTAGTGCTTGTAATATGTATTTCCTACTATTATCTGTATTTTCTGCCAACCTGCCCAATTATTGAGGTGCTGAAATCTGACAATGGATAATGCACACCCCCTATTGTAGTAGCACACGGGTTGTAACTGAGAATTTATGCAGTTATACACAGGTTGCAACTAACAAAAAAAATCTAAGCGTGAGTGAAACTCGTTTTAAAATTCAATTTTTTTGCATGGTATAGAAAAACTGTTTGTTTCTTCTGTTGCACATGACTTGTAACTGAGATTTTTTTTTCAATTTGAGTCGAAAATAAGAATTATTTTTCACTTGTACATGGGTTAGAACAGAGATTTTCAATTTACACATGAGTTGCAACCGTGTTTCTTAGGTTGGCATACGAACATGCATCTGCGATGGAGATGGAATCGATCTAATTAATTTTGTGTGTCACACTCCTGTACCCTTTAATTGTCCCTCGTTCTCAAGTGTGGAGTTTTTTTTTAAAATATTATTTTTTAATCAGAATTCGAAAAATATTATGCGGAACGAAAAAATTCCACAAATATAGCACCGTCGGCTCGCGGACGGCCGAAACGCTGCTGTCGGCGAGCGGCAGGCCGACGTGCATGCGCTCTGCGCGGGCCGCAGGGCGGGCCCCATCCTTTCGGCCGGACGCCGGCCGAAACGTTCCTTTCGGCGCACTGAAGGCCGAAACTGGCTCAGACCCGCCGACGCCCCCTTCTTCCTCCTCTCTTCTCCTTCTCTTCTCCTTCCTGCCTCTTTTCCTTTCCTCTCTCTTCCAAAAAAATCTCCTTGGAACTCTCGATTGATCTCTAAAAATAGCCAACAAAATATATGTTTTATTCCACAAATCAAAACTAGAGGCCAAGGGCATCCCGGATCTGTTCATGGGATAGTTTTTGGAGCTAGTTTTAGTTTCGGTGGTGGAGCAATCGTGGGCAACAATGGAGGGATGTGGTGCTGTTGGTGGAGTAGCAGGAGCGGTGCAGCGGTGGTGGTGATGCTACGTTGAAGTTTGACTGCAGGAACGACTGATTTTGCACGCATCAAGGGTAAACCCTAATCTTGTAGCTATTTTAAGTTCGGTGTATAATTTTGTTTAGATAAGTTGTGAGATTAGATTTATTTTAGGTGGTATATATATTAAGATATTAGTTATTGGTGTATAATTTTGTTTACATAAGTTGTGAGATTAGATTTATTTTAGGTGGTATATATTAAGATATTAGTTATAGGTGTATAATTTTGTTTACATAAGTTGTGAGATTAGATTTATTTTAGGTGGATATAATTTTGTAGGTGGAGATCCTGTTAAGATTTTTTAGTTATATAGTATTTGATGATGCAATATATTTTTTTAGGTGAGGAGACATGTCCGAAGTGGTTAGTATTGTCGTTTACTATGGTTATGTTACTGTCCGCACAAATGAGTCCGGGGTTGATCTGAGTGAATTTGCAAATGTGGAGATTCCATTGACGGAGCCTGATAAAGAGAGAATAAGCGCGGTTCAGCACTATTTGATGATGAATTTTGGCTTTGATCCTAATTTGTGGACTGTTAGGATTTAGTCTTTATGGTCAAAATCTCGTACAAATATTTGTTGGGAGTTGATACCGTTAGATCGGACACATGCCTGGGTGAATTGGCTAGCATTATGCAAACGCCGAGGTACGAAACCTATCGTCCTCGTGTTGTTTGTGCCTAAGCAGAATAATTTGGAACAAGGTGGCGTTGGTTATGAAGTTGGACAAAATAGTCAGGCAACTGGGTCAGAACCTGTTGATCCGTCTGAATTTATGTCTCAAAGTGTAGAGAGTGGTCAGTCGGTAGGAGCTCCCGAAAGCGGTGAGGGTCCTGAAAGTGGTGAGGTTGACGGGGATGCGCATTGGGATGAGGATGAAGAGGCGGGCATAGGAAGTATGCAGCAAGAGATGGAGAACGAAGACGAGGATGAGTTGATGGAAGATCTTAATTCTGATGAAAAGATAATGCAGAAGATGACGAAGATAATGATAAGGATGTGCCTATTCCTGATTCCTGGAATGAGGACATGTCGACCGTCATGACTGTGAATACTGGGCAGGAATCGGCATGAGAGTATCACATGAATAATATTGAAGTAGGTGCTCAGTATACCTCGAAGCAGCAGCTAAGGGACGCCATGACACGGTGGGCAATGTCCACACAAAAGATTTACCGTACTGATGTGTCAAGTCCGAAATATCTGACACTGAGTTGTGTTGAAATTGGCTGTCCTGGAAGGGTGCATGGACACGTTCCGAAGTATGATGTGAATTGGCTCGTCTTGGACGTCGTGGCTCACACATGTATCAGAGAGAACATGTTGGAAGAACATCCAAACCTAACTTCCACTCTCATTGCGCGTCTCTTATTCAGTGAGATTGTGAAGACGAAAGATTTTCCAGCCAAAAATATCCAGAACATAGTAAAGGCTAGATGGTCGTACGATATTTCATACGGGAAGGCTTGGAGAGCTAAGCATATGGCTTTAGAGGAGAGGTTCGGGACCTTTTTGGACTCGTATGACAACGTCGTCCGTCTTCTTCGCACATTGCATCATAGAAATCCTGGCACTTATGTGGACGTCCAGCACCGCTATATGGACAGGGCTCCTGGATATAAGGTTTTGCATAGGGTATTTTCGCATTCTCTATTTCCATCCAAGCTTTCAGCCATTGTCGTCCGGTGCTGTGTGTGGACGGAACGTTTCTCATAGGAAAATACAAGGGGCAGATCCTTACCGCAATAGGTGTGGACGGGAACCATCAGATCATCCCAACTGCTATGGCCTTTGTTGAGGGTGAGAACTATGAGAGTTGGTTATGGTTCTTCAGGCAAATAAAAATAGCTATTGTGCAGGATCGGCCCAATGTTTGCATTCTTCATGACAGACATCCTGGTATGTTAAAGGCTATTAAGGCACTTCAACACCCTTCCATTGATGAAGCAACGCCATGGACTGATTTGCAGAGCCGCTGGTGTATGCGCCACCTTGGCGCAAATTTTTACTCACAGTTTAAGAGTAAGCGTCTGATGAACCTATTTAAAAGACTTTGCAAACAGAACCAGCGGAGGAATTATTAATTTATATGGGAAAGGCTGAGTGAATTCACGAGGAAGCAAGTGAGGGAGAGGAAAGCCGCGAGGGCACAAGCTGTAGCTACACAGGTAGCCGCAATGATGGGAGAAGATGAAGAACCCGTAGGTTTGTGTGACCTTCCTGAAATTGACCCACCCGGAACGAAGAGGAAAAAGGGAACAAGAATAAGGAATTTTGTAGAGTGGATAGAGAAAGAGCCCCCTGTGAAGTGGTCTTTGCTGCACGATACACATGGAGCTAGGTACGGCATCATGACAACCAACCTTGCTGAGACTTGTAATTTCGTCCTTAGAGGGAATAGAAGTCTGCCATTGACAGCGCTAGTGGAGGGGGTGCTGCATGGAACAATGACATATTTTAGAGAGAGATGGCTAGAAGCCGTCAAGCATATTGAGGATTTTCCCAATACACCTTACTGCAGGAAGATAAAGAGGTACATGGACAAGAAGATAGAAAAAGCACGGCTGCACTCAGTCGTGAGAATTGATAATGAAGAAGCTGTCGGCACAGTGGAAACCAGGGTACCACGGGCCGGCCTGCCAGGGCCCACGACATTTCTTCAGAAGATTTCGCTAAGGACCAGGCTCTCCAAGCCTGGCGAGCCTCGCGATGGTTTTCCCTCGCGAGGGACCTTTTCTCCTCGCCGAGGGTTTTCTCCCTTGGCGAGGGACCTCTCCTCGAGAGGGCATCACGGATGCAACCTGCAATTCTGCTAAGGATCAAGCCAAAGGGCTCGGCGAGGCCCTTTGCCTCGCGGGGTTCCTTCTCCACGAAGCCAGCTCTGCCTCCGCGGCAGAGCGCACATGGGCTCTGCGCCCTCCGCAGAGTCACGGGCGTGCCAGCGCGCGGTGACGACCGCGCCTGCGCACGGTGTCGACATCGTCACAGTTGCCATTCTCATGTATAAAGCGGTCAAACGAGGCAGCACCAAGCAAAGGAGCCCCAAGGATTTCCGTTTTGGTGATAAGGGGACCGTCTGCAGCTACGCTCCAAGGACGACGTCACCGTGGGACACATCCCACCTCAGCAGCGCCAGCCAACCGTCCTGGCTGGGCGGTGGCCTTTTCCAGCTTTGGTGATGCCGCTCCCTGCCATGGACCGCGTCCATGGACTGCCCCTTTATCATGCACCCGGCCTCCTCCTTCGTCGCCATGTGGTAGCCCTTCCCGCCAAGATATTTGGGGGAAGAGGTCCAAGACAGCTATAAAAGGAGGGGGAGCACGTTCGGGCAGAGGGTTCGGTTCTGAATCCTGTTCACTCTTTGGTTCTCTCTAGGGTTCGAAGATTCCTGATTCCAAACCCTAGATCTGAGATCCGCAAGACTAGGAGGGTTAGCCATTGTTAGCCACCTCGAGCTCTCCAAGCTCTCCTTGTACTGTGACCTCTCCAAGCAGTGCAATACACCAAAGCAGGACGTAGGGGTTTTACCTCCCAAAGAGGGCCCTGAACCTGGGTAATACAGCGCGTTCATCTCTGCAGTGTTGTCCCGCAGCGAGCTCGACGAGCACCGTCGCCGAGGCACGTTGAGGGTTGTTTGATTCCGTGTTCAGCCCCTTACTCGATCCTTGTGAGACACACCCAATTCCTGGGACAGCTCTCCGACATCTGGCGTGCCAGGTATGGGGCTGAGACGCGTCTTCAACCTCGACACAGCCATGGACGGCTCTCGCGCCGAACGTCTCCCCAGCGAGATCACCCACGGCTCTCCACGAGTCTTGGCCTTCAAGGAGGCTGAGCTGGACGAACTCCGCAACGACGACCTGCTGCTGCTCGAGGGGCTCCACCGAAATGCGGCCCTGAGAGCGGCAACGTACCAGCAAGACCTCCGTCGCTACCACAGCCGCCACATCCGTCCGCGCACTCTCGAAGCAGGAGACCTTGTCCTGAGGAGAATCCTCTCCAGGGCAGGCCTCCACAAGCTCTCGCCAATGTGGGAAGGCCCCTACAGAGTCGTGCATATCGCCAGGCCTGGCTCTGCGCGGCTCGAGACGGAGGACGGCATCCCTGTCGCCAACCCCTGGAACATCCAGCACCTGTGCAAGTTCTACCCCTGATCGCCCTCGGCGAGCAACTTTTTGCCTCAAGGGAGAGCTACGCGCCATCATCCTCCACGAGGAAAAAATTCGGGCTCCCCTCTCTACTATACGTTGCCGCAGGCCGTTCGAGAAGACTCCCAAGCCACCACGCCTCGGCAAGGTGACTTCTTCAAGCACCATGCCTTGGTGAGTTGGATCCCCATGCCCAGCCATGGTGGACCGCAGGCTCTAAAAGCCACCCCCGCATAGGGCCCCCCTCTCTGAGCTCTCTCTACATGTGTTGCCCCGGGCTGCGAGAGTCTCAGCCACTGAATGTGGAACCCCATGCCTGACGTGGCGGATTTTGTACTCCTGGCCACGCCAGTGTAATGAACCTTTGTTTCAGGTCAATTTGAACCTTTGCGCTTTGTGCCAGCATATGTTGTTGCTTCGGTAAGCAGTTATTTTATTGCTCTTCATCCTTGCTCGTATGATCCCTCCTGTGTATCTCACGAGCGGGGGCTAGCATGGTGCCTGTGCCTCGGGAGCATCCCAGCAGCGCCTCAAACCCAAGGGATCCGAGCTCTGAACTCGCGGGTCAGCTCTCATGCATGTCAACTCTCAAGGAGCTCTGAACTCATGGGCCAGCTCCCGTGCACGTCAACTCACCAAGGACCTTGGTGCCTGTTCTCCTCGCGAGACACACATGAAGGAACCTACGAGCACGCATGAGTTATCTAGCTATGTATTGCTTGTGGGTATGCCTATCTGTCCAAACGCAGGAAAGCAGGAAAAACGCCTCGCCAGGGAACCAACACCCTCTCCAAGGCAAAAAAAACGCCTCGCCAAGCTAAGTCCATACACTTGATTGAATTTCCTTTCGCTGGTTTTTGCCCCTTGAGCCTCTTTTCTCTCTCCTACGCCTCATGGGCTGCTTGCGCGTTGAAGGGGAGGCCCGAGCATCGCGACTCGGGAGCTCTTACTTCTCGAGGCCTCACGCACCCCCCGGCCTTGTGGAGCCCTGACTCTCACATACCGAAGCGGCGGTGGTGTAGCGCTAAGAGAGGGTCCTAAGACATAGAGCGAAAAAGACATGAAGGGGAAAGATAAAAGCCTCCCGAGGGACATCCACAAGCACATTCAAATGAAAATTAAACAAGTCTTTACAAAGTCTTACAAGCAAAATGCTAAGATATGTGTGCCTCATGCACATCCAGCTGTAGGAAAAGCTCAGGCCTGCGGGCCTCCTGAGGTGCCCTCGTCGCCCACCGCGGCACGCTCCTCCTCTTCCGCAGCGTCCTCCTCGCCGTCGGCCTCGTCCTCCTCGACCTCGACCTGGTCAAAGAGCTTGGCGTACGCCTCGGCGGCCTTCCGCATCCTGTCGCTCACCGCCACGGAGCTGCTGATGTCGACGGGCGCCGTCACGGCCGCGAGGTCAAGGGAAGGCTGAAGCCTCGCGAGGTTGGCGAAGATGCGGCATGTGGCCATGAAGAGGAGATCGCGGCTCTCCTCCACGACGTGCTCATCGAGGTTCTTCGTGGTCTCTTCAAGCTGCGTGAGGAACCGCTCGAAGAAGAACGCGTAACTGGCCTCGTCGTCATCCGCGGCGAGGGGAGGGACCACGGCCCCAAAGCGATCCCGAACAGCACGCGCGCGGGCCACCAGGTCTTGGAGTATGTTTTGGCGCTGGCGCGTCATGGTCCGGCCGATCTCCGCGTTGCTCCGTGCCTGCTCCACGAGGTCCACAACCGGCCCCACCTGCTGGTGGAGCTCGCTCATGTCCTTCTTCAGGGAGGCAACCTCCTTCTCCGCGCGAGCCTGGGCCTCCTTGGCGCGCTTAAGGCGGGAGGCCATCTCTTTCTCCTCCTTCTCGAGCCCCTCGATGCGGTGCTGGAGCTTGTTGCGTTTATTCGTGAAGCGCTCCTCCTGCTTCGTGGCCTTCTCGTCATAGCTCTTGGCGAGATTTTGGCGGGCGAGCTTGACCTTGTCGTCGGCCTCCTCCTGGATTTTCTTCTGCTTCACCGCGAAGTCGGCGTTGGCCTTCTCGCGGCGCTACGCGTAAGTGGCCTCGTCCCTGGCCACCCGACTCTCACGGGCCAGCAGCTGCTCCTCGCGGATGGCCTGCTCCTTCTCGAGCTGCTGGGCCTGCTCGTCGCGCCGGCACAGCTATTCCTCGCGGAGAGAGAGCTCTCCCTCGTGTCGCGTCAGCTCTGCCTCGCGCGGTGCCAGCTGCTTCTCGCGAGCATCCAGCCTCTCGCGGAGCTCCTTCAGGCTGGCCTCTACAACCTTGGAGTCCGCGACAAACTTTTGCTCTGCGGCCGCTACCTCCTGTCGCTTGGAGGCGGTCTCCGCCTCGAGCGCCTCCCGCGCGGCGTCCAGCTGGTCCATGGTCTCCGCCGCCTCCCGCTTCATGCTGTCGCGGGTCTCCTTGGCGAAGCGCATCGCCTCTTCGCGCGCCGCGTCCTGCCGGCGGCAGCTCTCTACCCTCTCGCGGAGGAGGGCCCAGCCCTCGTCGAGTCTCGCCCGCTCCTTCGCCAGCTCCTCCGCCCTGGCGAGCTCTTCCTCGGCGTACTGTGCCTCCAGCTCATCGAGCGCCCGCCGCGCTTGATTGAAGACGGCGCTGCGGAGAGCTGTGCGACGGCACGGCTCCCGTAGGGCCAAGGCCCCCGCGTCGCCGCGGGGCGCAGAGACCTCGATGTTTGACGAGGCACCCAAGGCACCCTGCCTTGGGCTCATGGCTGCTCCTGATGCGGCCTGGGGGCTCGCGTGGTCGCCTCCTTCGTCACCCGCGTCAGGATCCCTCTGGGGGCTGGGCGTCCTCTCGCCCCCGGCTCCAGTGTCCATGGGCTCCGGAGGTGCCTCTCCCTCCTGCTCTTCGGGGGCAGATTCCGCCCATTCCATGGTGGCCGCGCCTGCTGCGGCCCCGGGCTCGTCGGCCCCTTCCATGGTGGCCGCGCCTGCCGCGGCCCCGGGCTCGTCGGCCCCTTCCATGGTGGCCGCGTCTACCGCGGCCTCGGGCTCGTCAGCCCCCCTTGTGGAGGCCTCTTCTTCCGGAGGCAGCTCCACGGTGGCCTCTTGGGCCTCCGCCTCCTCTGGCCTCTCCGAGGCCCGTGCGGCCTCGGTCGCTGCCTCGTCCTCCGCAGCCTCCTGCTGTACAGGAGGAGTGGCGGCCCGTGCTGGTGACGCCGCCGTCACTTCAAACTCCCTCTTCGCACGGTGTTCATCCGTGGGAGGAGTAGCCACCCGCTGCGGCTTGTCAGCCGCAGGCGTCTCCACGGCGACGCTGGTGGTCTCTCCAAGCTTGCGGAGCCGTCACCTCTTCGGCGCCGCAAGGTTGCTGAAAAGAAAGACAAACAGAAAATCCTTCAGGAGGGTATTCGAAAGCAAAGTACTAAAGGAAAGAAGAGGAACCTAGGCTTACTCGTCGGCCATCCTCCACACCCTCTTCTTCGCCTTCGGCGGCTGGGGGCTGTTCGCTCTGTTTTCCTCCTCAGGTGCTGCTGCCTCCTCGCGAGGCGCGTCCCTCGCGGCCGCGGCGTTCCTGTCGTGGGCGGCCTTGGAATGGGGCTTGATGCGCCCTCCCTTGCTGCCGCTCTCCTCCTCCTCCTCTGCGGTGCGTCGGGAGGGAGCCACGCAGAAGGCGTCCTCGTCGCTGCCGGAGGAAATGACCTCGAGGTCCACTTCAGGCGGAGCGCTCCTTGAGGAGCCGGCGTGGCCTCCCGAGGGGTCGGCGTCTCCCGAGGCCTCGTCCTCGCCAGAGTCCTCGGCCTCGTCCGGCTCCGGCAATTCGTCGATCTGCTCCAGCTCCGCGGGGCCCGCGGTGCCCTTCGGGCACGATGCCCCACTCGTCGAATATGCGCATGGCCCTGCGGTGGTCATGCACGCTCTCTTCAACAAAGGTGAAGAGCGGCCGTGCTTCGTCACAAGTTGGGACTGGGATGTCCGCCGTAGCGAAGAGGACCCCCAGGACCTGTTTCAGCACCTCCGCCGTAGCGAAGAGGACCCCCAGGACCTGTTTCAGCACCTCCGGCCACGTCCACACCGGCTCTGAGTGCCACTGGAGGGGGGCGATGCGGCGCCTCGTGAAGTTCCTCGCCACCATCTGGCCGGTGAGTCCAGCGTTGCGGAGCCCCCGAATGCATTCGTACACCACGTCAAGCTTGGGGCCCTCGAAGCCCTCGCTCGCCCAGCGCGCCCACTTCCTCGGAGGCGCCACGGGCATGTCCAGGAGAGGATTCTGCACCTTGGTGTCGATGTAGAACCACCGATGGTGGAAGTCCTCCACCTTCTTCGTCACCTTGGTGATGGCATTCTCACCGCACCACGTGATGGGGATGTAGTTCTTGCTCCGGGCGTCGGCGATGCGGAAGGAGACACACCCGGTCCGCTCGTACTGCGCGGTGGACCGGAGAGAGTAGAAGCTGCGGAAGAGGTCCACCGAAGGATAGATGCCAACGTAGGCCTCGCAGAGGTAGGCGAAGATGGAGAGAATGAGGATGGAGTTGGGATGAAGATGGAGGAGTTGAATCTGGTACGTCTCCAGAATCCCCATGAGGAATTCGGAGAAAGGAGGAACAAGAACGGCATAGAGAGTGTGAAGGAAGATGGGGTAGTACCCCGCGGGAGGCCTGCTGCCGTCCGGCTCCATGCTGGTGGCGCCGTGCTCGTTGGAGCTTGCGGCCGCCATGTGGCGCACCTTATCAATCGCCCCCGAGCAGACGCGGGACTTCGGCAGCGCCGCCGTGGCTGCAGCACTCCCGACGCCGCCGCGGACTTGCCCGCCTGCATCGAGGCCTTGCCCTTCTGGGGAGCAGTTGCTTTCTTGGGCGCCATGGATACGGTGGAGATGAAGACCCTGGAGTTGGAGTGCTCTGGGAAGAAGGAGCTGTTTGGGGGAAGAGTGCGGAGGATTAATGGGAGAAGTGATGTGCGCTGTCTCCGCGCCCAGGCTTTATCGTCCGGTTACCGAGGATGTGGCGGGCCCCACCGGGTCGCCCGTTGAATCCGAGGAGATCGTGGCCTCGGGCGCAACCGCTGCGCCCCACGTGTCACGGCCCAGGCAGGCACCGTTGGGCCCTCGACGCTTCGCCTGCGTCCATGGACTTCGGCGTGCCCATCGCGGGCCCGGGGGCTACTGTCGGCACAGTGGAAACTAGGGTACCACGGGCCGGCCTGCCAGGGCCCACGACATTTCTTCAGAAGATTTCGCTAAGGACCAGGCTCTCCAAGCCTGGCGAGCCTCGCGAGGGTTTTCCCTCGCGAGGGACCTTTTCTCCTCGCCGAGGGTTTTCTCCCTTGGCGAGGGACCTCTCCTCGAGAGGGCATCACGGATGCAACCTGCAATTCTGCTAAGGATCAAGCCGAAGGGCTCGGCGAGGCCCTTTGCCTCGCGGGGTTCCTTCTCCACGAAGCCAGCTCTGCCTCCGCGGCAGAGCGCACATGGGCTCTGCGCCCTCCGCAGAGTCACGGGCACGGTGTTGACATCGCCATAGTTGCCATTCTCATGTATAAAGTGGTCAAACGAGGCTGCACCAAGCAAAGGAGCCCCAAGGATTGCCGTTTTGGTGATAAGGGGACCGTCTGCAGCTACGCTCCAAGGGCGACATCACCGTGGGACACATCCCACCTCAGCAGCGCCAGCCCATCGTCCTGGCTGGGCGGTGGCCTTTTCCAGCTTTGGTGACGCCGCTCCCTGCCATGGACCGCGTCCATGGACTGCCCCTTTATCGTGCACCCGGCCTCCTCCTTCGTCGCCATGTGGTAGCCCTTCTCGCCAAGATATTTGGGGGAAGAGGTCCAAGACACCTATAAAAGGAGGGGGAGCACGTTCGGGCAGAGGGTTCAGTTCTGAATCCTGTTCACTCTTTGGTTCTCTCTAGGGTTCGAAGATTCCTGATTCCAAACCCCAGATCTGAGATCCGCAAGACTAGGAGGGTTAGCCATTGTTAGCCACCTCGAGCTCTCCAAGCTCTCCTTGTACTGTGACCTCTCCAAGCAGTGCAATACACCAAAGCAGGACGTAGGGGTTTTACCTCCCAAAGAGGGCCCTGAATCTGGGTAATACAGCGCGTTCATCTCTGCAGTGTTGTCCCGCAGCGAGCTCGACGAGCACCGTCGCCGAGGCACGTTGAGGGTTGTTTGATTCCGTGTTCAACCCCTTACTCGATCCTTGTGAGACACACCCAGTTCCTAGGACAGCTCTCCGACAGAAGCGAGGTTTGAAGTACGTTTACCTACTGGAAGATTTGGCGGAGCTAATGAGCTGCTAACCCAGGAGGTTAGGATTGGTAATGAAGAACATCCAACATGTGAGTGCACATGCAGTAAACCAAGACTATACCATCTGCCTTGCTCACATGTGTTGGCTGTATGTGCTCAGATGGGACTGAACCCACGGTGTTTCGTGTCACCATATTACAGGAAGGAGGAAGTGCTTCATACTTGGACGGGGGAGACGACTGGTTTTAGGGTTGTTGGTAACTTTAACATGGTAAACCCGGCAGAAAGGGAGTACGTTTCAGACCCTTCTCTAATGAGGGTAAGTAGAGGAAGACGTCAGTCGCGTCGCATCCGTAATAATATGGATGAGTCTGAAGCTGGTGGGTGTACTCGAATATGTTTGTTTCGCAATGAAAAAGGACACAAAGAAAAATATTATCCCAAATATCCTGTACAAGTCAGCGGAGGACGTGGACAAGGCAGCCGAGGACGTGGAGGAAGGCAAGGAGCGTAGTGATGTACAGCAATAAATATCGACTATGTATTATCGACTATATTTTAATTTGTAATATGTGTCGACTATGTTTTATTTTGTAAAACTAAATTTCAATTCGTAATATGTATGGACTATGTCATAATTTGTAAGACTATATTTTAATTCGTAATATGTATGGAATATGTTTTAATTTGTACTATTTGTTGATTATGTTTTAATTTCTAATATGTATGGACTATGTCATTATTTGTAAAACTATATTTTAATTCGTAATATGTATGGATTATGCTTTAATTTGTACTATTTGTTGATTATGTTTTAATTTCTAATATTGTCTAGATGGCTTCATATCCATTGCTTAGTCAGGCGATCGATGTAAAACACTGTGCTAGGATATGGGAGGAAGGTGGGCAACCATGTGTGTTGCGTACACGCACACCAGCGACTAACTGGATGATACACTCTCAATGGATTGATAGGTACGTATCGTCAATATATTTGTAAAATGTCATTACGTTGTATATATTGTAAAATTAATTGTTAATTCTGCAGGCTATTTTGGTCTGGACTTTTGCCGATGGCACGACTAGTTGAGTCCACACAGGCCGAGTGGGTACAGATCCTACCAGATGATGTCGGTGGTGTTGACCGTGATATGTATCAGAGAAAATCTAAACGTGTATTACAAGACAAATCACTGCTCAGCTCTTTAGTGGACAGATGGAGGCCTGAGACCCACACCTTTCACTTCCTCTGCGGAGAGATGACTCCTACTCTGCAGGATGTGTCATATTTGTTAGGTCTCCCTTTGGTAGGCACGGCCATTGGTCCTTTGGAGGCTTCAGAATATTGGCGTGATGAGATGCAGGCACGATTTGCCGCTGCGCTACCAGGAGTTCCGCAGTTACCGGACCACGCACACGGTCCTCGTGTTTCTTGGTTGACCCAGTTCGATGTAATTTATTTATACAACAGTTTTAATATTTCCATTATGAATTATTGTATACTCATTCATTTCTCCGTGCTAAGCAGATTCGTAATTTGGGATATCCTGCTGCCGTTATAGATGCGCCGCTGATTATTAGATGTTTGGAGGCATACATACTTTGGCTGTTCGGTAAGTGGATGTTCACTGAGACGCACGTCGACACCATTAGTTCGCACTACATATCTCTTGCCCGCGAGATAGCCGATGCACATACACCAGCAGATATAGTGCCCAGAAGCTTTGGTTCGGCTGTGTTAGCTACTACTTACAGAGCTTTGTGCAATGTTTGCACGAAGACTAAGCCGTCAACTTCGTTGCTTGGTTGTCCACTACTGTTACATATATGGTCGTGGGAGAGGTTCCATATTGGTAGACCGGACGTCGACGCTCAGAGGCCTTGTGATTACAGACTCATTGGTCCAAATATGGTCGACCTTCCTACAGTTGGCAGCGTGTGGACACATAGAGAGGTAAATTTTGCACCGCCTTACTTACTTTACTTACGCATCATTTCTTATTTCATCAAGCTAATTAATTCGTTTAAATTACATAGACGGTACGTGCAAGTTTAAGTGAGGAATTCATACCCATCATTCACAATACAGTTTGATCAGTTGCGCAAGGACAAGTCATATGGGAGCCATATGATAACCAGAGGATCGTTGCGAGATACCCCTCCGGCATATCTCAGTTATGCACGAGAGATCAGCTATACTGATTGACGCAGGCTAATATTATTTTTATGTCATGGTCGAGGAGATGTCGCAGCAGAGGGTGATGAGACAGTTTGGACGACGACAATTACCGGACCCTCCCGTCAGACAGCCACGACTACGACCGGAAATCCACCGGTAAGTTAATTTTCAGTCTATAAGTATTTCTAATATAAATAAAATTGTCTATTCAATCTATTTCTAATAAATAATTTTGTAATATTATTTTTCAGACTTGGCCACCAAGGAGGCGAAAACCTTTGATGCTCTGGCTTCAGACCCTACAGCCATTCATAAACGAATGGGCGACTGCGACGACTACACTATGGCAGTCTGATGGCCCCTTTCAACAGGATGATTTTCACGAATATCTACGGAGGTATAGACAGTCTACACGACTCCGATACGCCAACGACTCAGCCTTCTCAGATGCAGCCCCCTTCTATTACGGACATGTACCCATTGGAGGCTATTACGGGTTCTAAAAACTACGCGGTTAGTACTATATTATTCGTTACATAAGTACGGTTTTTTGATTGATCGTACATAATATCTAATTTTTCAATTACAGTCTGAGTTGGTAGCCGACATTCAGAGGGATGTAGCTGGGTTCACGCCGCAGCCACAACATACATCTTGGTTCAGGCGTCTCAAGGAGAAGCTGCGAGGTGTGTACAATGTTTTTACTTGCAGCCGCTATACAGATGTTGTGCCTCATCATGAAGCTTCGCGTCCACGTCTCACAAGACAGGAGACTGCTCGTTCATCACATAATAGACTTCTTACACCACAACAGACTCCCCGTCCACCACCTGCTGGACAGCCTGGTAGTTCGTCGCAGCAGCCTACTAGACATACTTTTCAGCCTAGTATTTTCTCGCAGCATCCGTCTCCACCTCACGTTCAGCCGACGCCACCAGATGCTTCCCAGCCTGGTAGTTCGTCCTGGTAGGCACCCGAGTCGCAGTACGGTATGTTCCAGATGGGGATACCATCTCAGTTTTTGTACGGGATGCCTACTCAGTACCAGATGGGATGCCTCCTCAGTACCAGATGGGGATGCCTACGCAGTACCAGATGGGGATGCTACCTCCAGGTCATCCTGTACATGTAGGCTGGAACACTTATTTGGCGACGTTGACTAGTCTTATGGGACTAGGTACGTTGTTGTTATTAATTATCCATATTTATTTTTTGATTATAGTATGCACTTATCTACTAGTAAAATTTTTTTGCAGGTGGGCCTGTTGATTCACCATACACAGAGATGGATGAGGATGTGTTGTTCCATACGCCACCACCTGTCACACAGTAGACGCAGACACAACAGGAGACACAGCCACAGGAGGACGCTCCGATGCTGGGCCGAGGTATGCGTGAGCACCTCGACCCAAACCGAAACCGATTGTCACCTTCAGGGCCTCGGCCGCGGAAACTGAACCCTAGGTATCGTAAACATAATGAAGTCTGAAACTTTTATCGATGTATGAGACATATTTATGTACCATTCGACGTAATACTATGTATCAGACATATTTGTATCTGTGTACCATTCGATGTAATAATATGTATCAGACATATTATTTCCTACAGTTTCTTCACACACTTATTAAAATTACCAATACATAGGTTACAATTACAACATGAAATTAAAATACAACCACATTCTGAAATAACACTGACAAAACAACAATTTAAAACTTCACCTAAACTACATGAACTCATCTCCCGTCGACGCACCCCCCTGCCTCTGTCGATGGGCCTCTTTTGCTTTCCGATGGTGCCGCGCTCTTGCCCTTCGACGCGACAGCTCTCTTGCTAGTGCTGCTAGGCATGAAGGCATCATCATCGTCATCGCTCTTTCACGATGGAACACTCTTGCCCTTCGACGTTGCCGCTCTTTTTCCCTTCGACGCTGCAGCTCTCTT
This sequence comes from Puccinellia tenuiflora, assembly GCA_012064385.1. Classification (NCBI taxonomy): domain Eukaryota; kingdom Viridiplantae; phylum Streptophyta; class Magnoliopsida; order Poales; family Poaceae; genus Puccinellia; species Puccinellia tenuiflora. The sequence continues at coordinate 384,669 of QRDG01001411.1, forward strand.
GGCCGTGCGGCTAGGCATGAAGACATCATCATCGTCCTCGGTATCCTCCGCCCATAAATGGGGTCTATCTGCGAACCATTTGATGTCAGATTCACTCCTTAATCTTGGCTTCACCTTTTTCCACCTTTCATGCATCCTGAGAAGTTCCTGCCGCATTTCCTGGGGTGTCCTAAGGCCAACAACCTTTCCTCCTCAATGACTCGCCTAACTCAACGAGAAGACGCTCAGAGAAGTTGGGATCCCAGGTACCGTCACGAGGCCAACTAGACATCCTCCAGTGAGTACGCTACCTGAGTGAGTAGCGGGATTTATAGGCAGGGAATGGAAAAAGGGCGGGAAGAGAACTGGCGGGAGAAAAATGGCGGGAACAAAATGGCGGGAAGAAAAAGGCGGGAACAAAATGGCGGGAAGAAAAAGGCCGGGAACAAAATGGCGGGAAGAAAAAGGGCGGGAACACAAACATGTAGATGGTATTTTATAGGCCGGAAAAATTGGGCGGAAGATGTTCTGCGGTTGCTTTATAGGCCGGGAAAATTGGGCGAAAAAAATTTGCCGGACAATTTTTACGAAATTATGGAGCGGGTGAAATATAGCGTGACCAATACACCGAAAAGGGGCGAGACGTGAGGAAACGGACTGTTTCGGCCGGCTGTTGGCCGAAAAAGACCGAATCGGCTGCCAGCAAACGCGACAGGTACCGGTCCCTGACGCGCGCGTGGGCAGGGAGTGTTTCGGCCGGCGGAGGGCCGAAACACTCCTTTCGGCCGCCTGTGTGCCGAATCATCTGCTTCGGCTGCCCGTGGGCCGACGGCGCAATATTTGTGCAATAAAATGATTCCACGTAATATTTTTCGAATTCTTATTAAAAATAATATTTAAAAAAAACTCCTCAAGTGTGCTCTAAAGTCAGAGAAAGGAGAAAAGAATATACCCACGGTAGTGAATCACAGAAAACAAGGCCAGAACCAAAAAGACCACACTAAAAAAAGGGGCTCCGGTGCGAACTGATACAGCCCAGCCCAGCCCAGCTCCACGTCAAAGTCCAGACCACGTTCATCAAAACATAAATATTATCCATGTGCAGCAAATCGATAATCAGCAGCACACGTAAATCTCTCCATATGAACGCATGTGACGTCACCGACTGAGAATTAACAAATTCTCAGTCGCCTGAGCCCAAGTCACGTCCTTTTTTTTATTGTTGGTTATCAGGGATTCAGTGCGGAGTTTGGGTGGAGTGGGGACCAAGTGTGGTTTGAATTATCTCCGCATACTCCTGGTATGACGCCGTTCGTTTTGCTGTGTATAGTCGCTTTACTGTTATGTGCTCTCTATAGAGGATCTAATGGATTGATGTGTATGCGTAGCTAGTCATCATGGTAGCCCACTACTTCCCATATATATATATATAACCGGTTCTGCACTTCTCGCGAAACAAGAGTGAACTGTTTTACTGTACCATATCATTTCTTCATAGTTTTGGTCTAATTTTTAAACTCTTTATCGGAATTTAGCAAACAATATACCGTTGGAAAGCTAATGAAATTCCGCATCTTTCTTATCTCACCAATATTTTTCAAATTCGTTACGGTTTCAAATTAATTTTGAAAAAACTTAATACTATGAAAAATAGCAGCGAAAGTAATTTGCAAATATTTTCTCAACTGTTTGTAAGAATGAATCAAATGATATACCGTTGGATAGGCGTTGAAATTCCGCAACTTTTACTCTTTTACGGATTTTGCAAATTCACAGCCGATAAAAATTAATTTAGAAAATACTCTAATCTAAATCCTAACATAAACTACAGACAGTATATTGAACGCCTTTTTTAACGGTTTATCGGAACGATGCAAATGATATGGCGTTCGATAGATAACGACGAAACGCAACTTTTTCGAGTTGTTCGATTTTGCAAATTCCTGATGGTTTGAAACTAATTTTAAAATTTCTAAAACTACAACACCGGTGTCTTACGAGAGATGGCACTCAAATTTGAGGAGTTAGGTGGTTTGATTCGTCGTGGAATGTACAATTTAATGAAATTAGTTTCGTACTGCACCATATGAAACTTTTGGAACAGATGATTGAAGCATTCAAAGCTTAAATTGACTAGATTATTGTGATAGATTTCCGTCATGAAGAAACATAGTATTTGTACTTCTCGTGACATAAATGGGAACTTCTCTTTTGATGCATGTGTACTTCCAACAGTATTCTCACGAGTAGTGTTAAGTAAAACGATGACAACTTTCTCATATCCGTTTTTGATATATTACCACTCGTTCAGGCCAAAAAATACGCATCTATTTAAGTTACCGGTAAATCATTAAGTGCTCAAAAATCAATTTCTAAGTGGGGTTATTTCACGATCAAAGTTGAGTCAAACCTTTTTTACGTGTTTACGAAATTATTTAGCCACTCATCCGACCTCCGAATCTAGTGGTTCTTGTTGCATTGTAAAGATGGAGTCAATAGATATCTACGAAAAATAAGGAAAATAAAAATAAAAAATGTATTGCAAAAATATCACTAATATTCATTGAAACAAGTTCATTATGCATATGAACTTCTCGAAAATGAAGTTTGTGCTTCCTGACTTAATGCTGTGTACTTATAGGCGAATTTTTTAATATTTTCTTTGAACTTCCCAATCGGACATGAGCTTCACAAACCAGAATTGTGTACTTCCTGAGGCAACCATGTGTACTTCTCGATAGAGATCTGCGCTTCTAATGACGATTTAGTGTACTCTCGCAAAGTTACTTTGTGAACTTCGACATAGTACTTGAACTTCCGCCGACTCATACTTTATCATGTCTGCTGCTTATCAAACTTTTTAATGTTTTTTCGAATTTTCCATTGTGATGTGCTCTTCACGAAGTCCTATGTGTACTTCACTTTCATGGGACTCTGCACTGCCGAAGCTTAACGTTTGTACTTGCCGACGTAATTTTGTGTGTTTCCCTTCAAACAAAATTGCAGGTGATTTAGGGTCATTCTTCGTGGAATGCACTAGTTAATGAAATTAGAGTCATATTATACCATAGAAGGTTTGGTACCGACGGTTGTGGTGTCCGTTGCTCAAATAAACGAGATTACTTTGATATTTTTCCGTCCCGAAAAAACAGAATATTTGAACTTCCCTGTACGCATTAGTGAACTGTTTCGGCTGGTGCATGTGTACTGCCGATCGTATTTTCGAGAGTAGTATTCAGTCAAACATCGACAATTTTCTCATATAATGTCTTTTTAAACCGTATGACCACTCAAAATGGTGCCGAGAAGACACATCTATTTAAGTTACCGGTAAAATCGATAAGTGAAATCTCAAAAATCGATTTCTAAGTGGCTTGTTTTCACAGTCAAAGTTCGATCAACATGTTTTGTCCTTTAAAAAAAATATTTGTCCACCCATATGTCCTCTGAATCAGGCGGTTTTTATTGCGTTGGAATGATGGAGCTAGTGAGTATCTACAAAAAATACGAAATAAAAAAATTAAATAGAAGAAATACGAGTTGTATTCACTAAAATAGTTCATAATGTCTGTGTACTTCTCGGAAGTTAAGTTTGTCTTGCCCAACTTAATTATGTGTACTACTGGATTTTTTTTATCTTTCTTCTGAACTTCCCTTTTGTGAGATGTACTTCACAAACCTGGAATTATGTACTTCCCCATCCTACTATGCGTACTTATCAAAAGTCAAAGCTTATAAGTTTTTCCGTTAAATTTCTCGATGGGATATGAAATTCACAAACTGAGTATCTAAACTTCCCTTGACACAAACTTGAACTTCTCGGTTGACCGTGTATTCGTAAGTAGTGTTCGATAACTTTCCTTTTCAGCTTCATGACCACTCCAAATGCTTCGGCCAAGAAGACGCATCTGAGTTATCGGTTAACCGGGAATGGCAATCTCAATAATCGATTTTTATGTGTGATTTATTTCGGGTGAAAATTCAGTCAAACATTTTTGCCCATGTAATAAAGTATTTGGTCACCCATCCGATCTCCGAATTGAGTGAATTTTCTTGCGTTGGAAATATGAAGTCGGTGGACATCTGCGAAAAATATGAAAAAATAAATAAAAAGGCTCGTGTACTTCCAGATATAGTACATTTGTGCTTCTTGTCGTCACTTTGTGTTATATGATTTCGGATGATTTTATTATTTGGTTGAAATTGTACTACCTTTTTCCTACTCAGTCTACATGAAAAGGGCACACGAGTAAGTTCTGAGATATGTAGGTGATGAACCATTTTTTGTTGTATTTATTTTACCATTTGGTTGCATTTGCTTAATCATTTGTAACAAAGTAAAGTAAGTTACTAGCCATTAGCAACAGTGGTAGTCTTTCTGTGCACCACACATGTGCTCCTCCAACTCTCTTTGTTTTGTGTGTTAGCCAAAAAAAAAAAAAAAATCGAGCAGCACGAAGATTGACTTGAAGAAAAAAAACACTCGAACACACTAGCGGCAACTTCACGACTCTGCAGCATTACTGGAGAAACGTGAACTTTTATATTTTTGTGATGTTTTTACACATCTAAAAAAAATAAACTTCTGCAAAAATAGTGAACCTCAAAATAATCAGTGTAGCGCGATAGTATACTATACTCTGTAGTGAACTAGCCAGTGATGAACAAGTGAACTGGCGGAAATCTACAGATGTACTGTCTAGTCTGAACGAGTGAATCTTTTTCGATACAAAGAAATGTATTTCTGCAAATACAAGTGAACTGCCACCGTCAGTCTTAAATAACTGAACCACACTAACAAAAACTAAACTACAGCCGTTCTGGCAGCTCCTCGGAGAAGACCTGGGTGGCGCTGCAGGCCAGTCCCTCCCACCATATCAACTTCCTTCTCCTGCATCTCTCCAATTCGCGGTGTCGCTGGTCTAGGTCGAAGGTAGCACCGACGGAGCGGTGGAGTAGCGAACTGAACTCGCTAAGATACATGTGAAGATGAGTCGACAGAGGTGCATGAACTGAACTGCAAAAGGTAGCGAACTGAACTGCAAAAAGTATTGATCTGAACTGCAAAAACAAAAAAGTACCGAATTGCATCGTCACTATGGAGCGGTGGTGCAGGCGATGGACACGTGGTGCAGCTGGCCAGGGGAAGAGGAAATCTCGTGGCCGGGCTTGTCACCGGTGGTGGATGAGAAGGCAGGGGTCGCCTGTGCGGCGGATGAGGCATATCTGTACTGCACCAACAGTATGCTTGTGTTGACACGTTTTATTGTTGTACTCCTGTAACGTTATTCACCTGTAACTGATAGCCCTAGTCTTCAGGATCTCTAGCTGTACGTGCGGCAGTAGCTCTCGCCCACGACTCCATCTCCTCTGATATATTCTCCTGTAACCGAACCATCATCAAGAATATACAACAAACTCTACTCTACCGTTTAGCTGCTTGTACTGCAAATATCATGCAACTGTCGGTGACGAGGATGAACGGAATTGGGAGCGGACACGTCTATAGCTTGCCGGCGGGAAATAGCGTAGGGAGGAGCACCAGAGCCGCACTCCTCTAGCCCTCTAGCCGGCCGGTGAGGAGCAGCATAGGTGCAGGCGGGTGGAGCATCGCCTCCGACTCTGGCCGAGGGAACCAGCTGTGTCAGGCTGTTAGCTGCAGGCCCTGGTGAAGCGTGAATGCCGGAGAACGTGGCATCCCGAAGTCCCGTCGGCGGCGTGGTAGACCGGTGCGCCATGAAGGCGTGAGGGGGAGACTGGAGAGTGTTAGATTGATCTCAGCATGACCGATCCTAACGGGTCGATCACACCCCTTGACTGCGCCCTGATCGGGGGCGCCCGTTTCGTTATGGACGGTGGGCCCCTGTCGCCGCGCTATATAAAGGGTGGGGGGACGGCCTGCACGACTCACGAGGTTGACCGTGCGCCGTCGCTCCCCACCGACATCCCTATCCGATCTAGGGTTTTAGCGTGAGCCGACGGGAAGCTCCACTGCCGTCAACGCCGCCACACTCACCTACGCCACCATCACATCACACCACCCACTCACCTCACCGGCCACCACCGCACCACCATGGCCGGTTCCTCGAGCTCTGCACCGCAAGGAGAAGGTATCCTCCGATCTCTCTCTCTCTCTCTCTCTCTCTCTCTCTCTCTCTCTCTCTCTCTC
>QRDG01001414.1:0-23429 GCA_012064385.1 Puccinellia tenuiflora
AAAAAACATTCACGCTTTCGCTTGTCACATCTTCAACAGCACTGGCAGGAGGGACATAGCTATAACGAGGAACGACCTTGGTTGTGTCAACATTCTCAACGTTTTGCATGCCTCGGGTAATTTCAGAGTGCCTGCCCAGGGAAATAACAAAATCCTTCGTAGAAGGGGGTTTACGCAAGTCCTCGATTTTTACTCCACTGTTGCTAGCCATGTACCGATATCGATGAGGTAATCTATCACAAAGTATAAAAAACAAATTTCAGCATCCGACACAAATAGGATGGTACTATCAGACTATCAGTCAGGATTGAAATCTTAGTGTAATACTATATATCTAACCCTGAAATGATTTGTATTGTTTGGGCATCTTTTCTCTGGTTTTGGAGTCGTAGGGAATTAACTGAAGGGTTCCCCCCCATTAATTTGCCTTTAAAAATCAACATAAGGGTAAATAAATACCCAAACTTGGTCACGATCCAGATCCCAGTAAGCAACCTACTAAAGGCATGAAATTTTGCATGCGAAGAAGATAACTCACCGGGAAATACGACGGCCAGGTGGACTGGCTGCAGGAAAGTGTGGAGAATCTTGTCGAGCAAGCGCTGATGGCCTCCAGCGAGGTGTACCAGGTACACTGAGGAGAGGTCGAGCTGTAGAGACGAAGCGGTGCGCTGAGGCAGGAGAGGTGGCGACTTTAGAGAGACGAGGAATCCAGCGTGAGAAGATTTGCATCTGCGCCATCTCTTGTCTAGATTGCGCTCTTTCCGCAGCTGAGCGCGCTGCGGCGTATTTTTGACCGAATCCGGCCGTTTTTTCTAACTAATAGCAAAACTGGCCGCTGCTGAAAACTATTTTCAAATCTGGCCTCTCGGGTCGGCGCCATCCTCGACGGCGCCGAACCAGTGCACGTCGGCGCCAGGCAAACTTAGCCAAAAAAGTTCAAAGGTTTCGGCGCCATTGACAATGGCGCCGACCTCACTTCGGCTGACGGTCAGTCCTGGCGCCGACCTGCACATGTTCGGCGCCATCCTCGTTGGCGCCGACCCCGGGACCAGATTTGGAAATAGTTTCCAGCAGCGGCCAGTTTTGCTATTAGTTAGCAAAAACGACCAGATTCGGTCAAAAATACCGCGGTGGCGGGGTGGCATAGGACGACTTCGCCGGCGCCCCTCTTTACAAGGGGTGGGGTGCATCCAATCCGCCGTTCACTGCATCCGACGCCTCTCCGTTTTTTTGTTTGAGGGTTCTCCTTTTTTTTTTTTTTTTTTTTAGTAACATTTGAGGGTTCTCCTAAGTCCTGCCTGCCTACCGAGCGGCCCAGATCGGTCCATCAACATTAGGCCCAGGACAGCCACGTCCGCGAGGCTAGCTGCTCCTCGTTGATAAATCGTCAATCCATTTTGCCAAAGGCTGTCAAAAAATAAGGAAATCATGGATATTCTCCAAGTGCATAATGTTTCATCCAAAAGCAAAGCAAAGAAACGCGTGCGCGATGTATTGTAGACGAGCGGCCTCGAATCCGTCGTTAGATCCGCCCTCGCACAAATCAAGAAAATGACAGCGTTGACTCGTGGGACAAACCGTGTCTTTGTATTTTCTACTAGTACCTAACAAATTATCTCGTCATGATTCACACATGCTAGTCCGCTTAGTGATATCCGTCACTCCCAAAAATAGATGATGTTCTTTTAGAGAAATAGATGATATCTTTTTCCGACTATACTCGATGTCCAAAATTTTATTTAGCATAGACATTACATAAACAATACAACAACATAATAACCATTTACGTTAGACATGTGTTAATATTTTATTACATTAACTTCAAGAAAATCGAGAAAAATAAATTCACTTGTTGTAAATGCACCACTCGAGAATCAGCCTGTTGAGAGCAACTTATCAATAAAATTTACACAATCATGCATATTGTTGAGTTTGTGTCGAATATTGTGTATGAGTTGGGTTATGTTTGGACTTGGAGCTATATTAGTTATGGATAAGAACGAGTAGTGCTTGAATCGAAGAGTGAGGTGATATGGTGCTCGGGCTAAAGGTAGCACTTTAAAAAAAATGAAATCAATATTTTATGTTTCAAAAAATTCGGAAACAGTTACTAAGTGTAGTTAATATTGAGATCTACTTATGTAAAAAATCTCATTGACACATTCGTTATATTTTGGTCTGGAAAAAAGATAAATGTTTAGATCTGGATCGTGAACAGTATCCAGATTAGAGAATTTTAAATTTTGCTAGATTTGTCTTTGTTGTGTAGCCCAAACTATCCCAACTTTGCATTTAAATTTTGCACAGTTCTAGATCTAGACATAATCTACACCTAGGATTTTTTTTTCAGAATTTTCGAAAACATAAAAATGTAAATTTCAATTTGTTTAAAATTCTAAGCTATGTGTAGCTTGGGCTCCATTTTGACTTTCCGTGGAGTCGAACTCTTATAATTTAGACCTCCTATATAATGTAGGGTGCCACAGATGTAACTTATGACGTCCTGATAGCAACATGCACGCAGGCGGAGCTAGTGGATTGTGTCGACACCTAGGGCGGCGAAATGTTACGATATCATGGGAATGAGCGTTCATAGTCATGCCCCACGGATGTAGACGGGTTCGTCGAATTGCATTAAAAAATCTAGATATCATCATCGTACTGTGATTTTTTTGTTCTCACTAGATAAATTATGCGCCTACAAACGTAACACGAGTGCTATTAGAACGAGGTATCGGAAGCTGCCGAAATCGATTCATTGGTCTAATTCGTCTCGGCGGCGATCAAGGGCCACCAGCAGGAAATTGGAAGCGGGGGCATCAAAACAATGGAAACGGTACACGCATGTTAGAGCAACTCCAGCCGTTCCCCCCAGGCCGATTTGCCAGCGTTTTTTTGGACCTGCTAGTGGGCACCGGCGAAAAAATTCTGGCTGGGGACAGGCCGATTCCCAGCCGCTGGCCCCAGCGACACGAATCAAATTCGGACAAAGTTCGTTCAATTTAGCGAAATTTAGACGAACTTCGTTAAACTTGACATAGTTCGACGAAGAGTAGCGAAATTTGTACATAAAACATAAAAAAAACTACGGCCACATGCCGAAGTTGCGGTAGAGCTGCTGCGAGTAGTCGTCGTCGTCGTCTCCGCCGGGGGAGCGTTGCATCCTACGCCGTCGTCGCCGCCGCGGTACTGGTGGCTCGGGCCGGCCTCGCCCTCGTCGCTGTAGTCCAGGACGACGAGCTCCGGCTCGGCGCGGCGACGGCGCTCGTAGCGAGCGAGGAGCTCTGCCTCCTCGGCCGCAAGCCGGCGTTGGCGCTCCTCCTCCTTCCGCGCGTGGTCGCGGGCCGACCAGGCCAGCGCGTCCTCCAGCTTCGGCGGCGGCACATCGTTGAGGCTATTCTCCAGGGCGGCCTTCTGGCCAGGGAAGTCCTCGTCGCCGTTGGTCTCCACCTTGAGGGCGGACTTGATGTAGTCCCGCGGCGCCTCCCACGCCTTCTTGAGGGCGCGGCCGAGGGAGCTACCGCCGGTGCCGGGCTCCTTCTTCGGCTTCACCAGGCGCCCTTCGCCGGGTTCCCTAATGACGATGCCGCGGGAGGAGCGTGTCCGCGGCGGCTCGTCCTTAACGCGAGCCTCCGGGACGAAGAGGACGCAGACATCCTCCTCGGCATCCAGCCCTGGCGAACGGGGACGTCGGGCGTGCGCGACAGTGCCTGCAGCCACGGCTCGTTGCCGTCCTCGATGTAGCCAAGGACGTAAGTCAGCGAGCGGCCGGGCACGCCCCACCACCTCTTCCTGCCCTCGGTGTTGGCGTGCTTGGGCGCAGGCGGTGGCCGGTGTAGTCCTCGATCTGGCGTCGGCGACGCTCGGTGAAGTAGGCGTTCCAGGAGACGTTGTTCTCCGGGTCCCAGATCGGGTTCGCCCTTTCCTTGTCCGTCATGCGCTCGCGGGCGGCGTGGATCTTGGCCAGCCGATCCTCACCGGTAGGGATGGGGGGCACCGGCAGACCCATCTGGCTGAGCCGCTAGTGGCCGGGGGCGCGCATGTCCGGCGGGACTGGGTAGCCTGCCTCGAATAGCAGGCGAGCCTCCCAGTCGTGTAGCCAGTTTCGGCCGAAGCCGTTTGCCGCCGCGGCTTCTCCAGGGTATCTCTCGGCCATTGGTTCTCTTGGCGAGCCTTGGGGAGCTTGAGGGGAAGAGGAGGTTTTCAGCTAGTTGTTGGGCGAGTGAGAAGTGTGTGATCCCGGCGGTGAGGGTGCGGTAATAAATAGCGGCGGGGCAGTAAGTGTGGCGCGCCGTAACTTCGTCGCGTGGCCGATTTTACTCGACGGCGGTACGCCTGACCGGCGGCAGGAGCACTAATGCGACGCGGGAGACGAGGTGATGAGGACGACGAAGCGGTGGGCCGCTAACAGGGCGGGCCCACCGGAAGCTTCGCGCGGCTTCACGCTGTTTCCCCTCCATTTCGCGTCATTTCCCTTTCGCCGGTGCCCCCAGGCAGAACCCGGCGTGTTGGGGGAATGCCGGATGAACTTTGGGCCAAATCAGACGAAAAACGAAACCTTAGAGGGACGCTGGGGCGACTATGACGGAAATAGACCGCCGACGTTAAAAAAGAGGTGTTGGGAGGCTCTCGGGGCGGGTTGCTCTTACCGGCAGAGCTCTACTCGACGAGACCGGATCAAATCAATCTGAAGCGGCGGCGGCGGAGCAATCCAGACTCAGAGGCTCGAGCGCTATTCTGTGGAGACTCTCGGGCGTGGCCCAGCAGGGGCGTGCAGCGGCCACACGCTGACAGGATGCAAAAGCGCACAGAGGACGGGAGGAGCTCATGCATGCTCTGTAATGGCCCATACGAGATTCTCTTGCGGGAAGGGCTACCATGTGGGCTGAAGAATTTTGTCTCGATGATACACGTTGGGAAGCGCCCTATGCCTCGCTTTTAGCGAGCAGGAGCATCGCTCACCAGGTTCACACTACATGGGCCTAGACACCATGGCCCATCAAGACGCACGTACGTGTTTAGAGCATCTCTAGCAGAACCCGCAAAAGGGGCAAACCCGCATAATAACCGCCTTATGCGGATTGAAAACCGCAAAAAGGCGGAGAACAAAATCCGCAAATTTGCCCAACCTGCAAAAGATTTTGCAGGGCCCCGTGAATCCGCGCCTCCGAACCGAGAAAGCTAGGTTTCCTCCCCCGACCCGCAGCCGGAACCTCATCCTCTAGTGTCATTAGCGTGAGGGAACCTTCAGCGCGCCCGTCCCCGCCGCCGCCGCAACCTCTTTCTCTTCCCTCACTCCGGCCACCGCGCGCCCTGCCCCGGACCGGCCATGAGCACCGCCGACCCATCCCTGGTGACCATCCGCGTCGGGGACACGCCATCATCAGATCCAGCGGGCCGCGGAGAGCTCGGAGCCGCCGCCGCCGCCGACACCGCTGCTGCTCCATTGGCGGCGCCGAAGCGGAGAAGATTGGGCACCGCAGGCGCGGCCCAAGTTCTGCTTGCCGCGGCTGCCACGGGCACTCCCGCCACCGCGAAGCCGAAGAGGCAGGCGGGGAGGAAAATCAGGGCCAGCGCCGCCGCTGCTGCATCCACCGCGCCCGTCCCCGGCGCCGGGACCGAAAGGTATGAACTTTTGAACTCAAAATTGAGCTCTGTTCACCGCGCCCATCCCCGGCGAGCTGAATTTGTTCATCTTGCAGCACGCAAGTGTTCATGGACATGCTTGGGTCGGTAGACATCGACTCGCCTCCGCTCAGCAACTACAGCTACAACGAGATCGACGGTGGCGTCGATGGTGGCACGGGATAAGATGACAACGAGGTCGAGGAGGTGGACGGGGCCGGCCTGAGTCGGAGAGGTTCGAACTACACCATTTTGGAAGACCAATGCTTGATCCGTGCTTGGGAGAGTATCTCTCTCGATGCAACGGCCGACGTTGATCAAACCAAAGGCCGGTATTGGCAAAGGGTGGAGGACAAATTCTTCCAACTCATGCCACGCAATGGCCGAACGGTGCCCCGGACCTATCGATCACTACAAGGCCGTTGGGAAACTATCAAGACTTCATGTGGTCGATGGAGTGGATGCTTGCAACAAGTGATCAATGCGCCTCCGAGTGGTACCGTGGAGGGTGATTGGGTGAGTTTATTCACCATTGTTCATGTAGTGTTCTCACTACTTGTTCACCATTTTTTCATCATTGTAGGACCGCATTGCGAGAGAAAGGTACTTGGATATGCCCACATCCAAGAAGAAGCCATTTGTCCTTGATCATTGTTGGAAACTTCTCCAACATAGTGAGAAGTGGAAGTTGAGGAATCAAGAGCCAAAAAAGGGAGAAATTCGTGTTGAGGTTGACTCCGATGATGAACAAGGTGGGAGGAACAAGAACAAGCCCGAAGGCAACAAGAAAGCCAAGGAAAGAGTGCCAAAGCAACTTGAGGCAACAAGCTTGAGAGAGAAGCTCGATGAAATGGTGAAATCTAATGAGACCATGGTGGCCAAGACATTGACGAAGTCACCTTGGAGTGGCATGACATCGCAAGGAAGGAGATATTGCATCGAAGGAAACAAGCGATGCTAAAAGCTAGCGGTGGTGGTGGAGGTCTCGGCGGTGGTGGAGGTGTTGGTGGTGGAGCTGCCGGCAATGGTGGAGGTGGTGATGCTAGCACGGTGTAGGGCCTTTCGACGATGCGGATGGTGTTTTGGAGGCATTTTTTGGTCACACGGATGGAAAACTAGTTAATGGCCGTCTTTAGATTCAAGAAACTACTTAATTTGCTATATTAATGTCGAATTTGTAAGCAATTTGACATTTTATGATATTCATGCCTATCTTGCTGTTTTGCATATGCAGTTTCAGAACGCCGCGCGGCGGAGCAGAACCCGCAAAACAGAATTTGCGGATCTGCTTTGCGGGTTCTGCTCCGCCGCACGGCGTTCGGAGCAAAAAACCTGCGAGTTGCGCGAACTGCAAAACTGTTTTGCGGGTTCGCGTTTTGCGGGTTCTGCTAGAGATGCTCTTACAGAAAGTAGCGACCAGCAACGAGCGCAGGCACGAGCATGTTTCTTTTCTTTTTCTTCTGATTATTTTACACTTTTTTCCTTTTTTCTCTATTTCTTGAAATTTAAAAAATTATATTTGGAATTTTTATATTTTAAATTTTGATTTTTTAAAATTTTAAAAATATCGGTGAACCAAAACTAATAGTGAACCAAAAAATATCGATGAACCAAAAATATTAGTTAACCAAAAATGCTGGTGAACCGTAAATAATAGTGAGCCAAAAAATGTCGATGAACCAAAAATAATATTGAACCAAAAATGCCGGTGAACCAAAAAATAATAATGATCCAAAAATAATAGTGAACCAAAAATGACGATGAACCGAAAATAATAGTGAACCAAAATATCGGCGAACCGAAAAAATAATGAACCAAAAATAATAGTGAACAAAAATACCGGCGGATCAAAAAAATAATGAACCAAAAATAATGGTGAACCAAAAATACCGGTGAATGGAAAAAAATAATGAACCAAAAATTCGGGTGAACCACAAATAATAGTGAATCAAAATTCGCGTGAACCAAAAATAATAGTAAACCAAAAATTCGGGTGAATCAAAAATAATAGTGAACCAAAAATACCGGCAAACCAAAAAATAATGAACCAAAAATTCAGGTGAAGCGAAAATAATAGTGAACCAAAAATACCGGCGAATCAAAAAAATAATGAACCAACAATAAAAGTGAACCAAAAATTCGGGTGAACCAAAAACCCATGTGAACCAAAAATAATTGTAAACCAAAAATTCGGATGAACCGAAAATAATAGTGAACCAAAAATTTGAGTGAACCGAAAATAATAGTGAACAAAAATTCTGGTGAACCAACAATATTAGTGAACCAAAAATATCGGCGAACAGAAAAAATAATGAACCAAAAATTCAGGTGAACCGAAATAATAGTGAACCAAAAATTTGCCTGAACTGAAAATAATAGCGAACCAAAAATACGATCGAACCGAAAAAAATAATGAACCAAAAAAAACTAAAATTTAGGTGAAACGAAAATATAGTGAACCAAAATCAAAAATAGATTTTTAAAAAATGATTTATATTTGAAAATTGTTCATTTTGAAAATGGTTCAAATTTAGAAAATTGAACTATTTTTAGAGAATGAACATTTTCCACAAAAAAATGAACAAAAGCGAAAATGAAAATATAAAAGGAAAGAAGTGAAACAGAAAAAGAAAATACAAAAACAGAAAAAGAAAAAATATATAACAGAAAAAGAAAAAACGAAAACATAAAAAGAGAAAAACGAAAAAGAAAAAAAAACAGAAAAAGAAAAAGGAAAAAACGAAAACAGAAAAAGAAAAAAAACGAAAACAGGAAAAAATACATAGATATATACAGAAAGACGTACATGAACCCCTGCGTGGCCTAGTGGTAATGCTCTCTTTGCGGCGTAGTGGGCGTGCGGAGTTCAGTCCGCTCTTTTCAGTCTATTTTTTCGAGCAAGAGCGAGATATAGCGCCTGCCTGTTTCTGGTTAAGTACCAACGGTTCTGGCCCTGGAAGCCCTTTCGCGCGCCCTCAGCCTTTCTCCTGTCCAGCAGCGATTCCGGAGGGCCAACCACATGAACAGCTTCTCCTTCAGTGGTGCGCAACTGCTCCAAAGCAGGTCTGCATAATCTGCTTGAATAGCTCCGAGAAATAGAGATCGAGTGGAGTTTAGGTGCACATTCATGTGAGAAATAGAGTGCACCCAGTTTCGTGGGAACAGGCTCCAGAGATACGTAGTTTTTGAGCATCTCCTTGCTAAGCCAGACAGATCAATCTCCTCAACTAAACACGGACGCAGGCAGATCGATCGCTGATCACTCAATCTTCCTGCGCTCAGCTGATCACCATAACCAAAGCAACAATGGTTGCCAATAAATATGTTCCAGCAACTATTACTACTAGTCAAGGTGACTTAGTTCCATGCAATTAGCCTGCTCATTTCCTCTAAAAAGCCCACTGACCGGGCGTAGGGGTGGGCATAAAAAACCGAACACCGAAACCAAATTAACCGAAACCGAATTAACCGGAACCGAATTAACCAGAACCGAATTTAATAACAACAACGTGCTGATAAAGGCCTTGTCCATAACCGGATGCATGCATCAATGCATCCCGGTGATGTTCCAAAAACGAAAGGTCCAACCTGGAATTCTCAGAGCAACTTCCACCTTACAACGAAACGACTTCCACGGCACTGTCAACACCTGTGCTCATCGCCCTAACTGTTTAACTGAACCATAACTTCCACACGAAATTTCTCTCAAAACTCAAAGTATGTAAAGATTGACTAAGCGCAATTGGAATGGCAGCAAGCCGTGCTCCTATTGCGATCGGGAGGAGACAATTCAACATCTTTTTTCTCGTGTCTTCTTGCACGCTGAATTGTGTTTGTAGCTTATAATTTATCTCCTCCGGCGAATGTCTCCAATATTTTGGGAATTGGCTATTGGATCCGAGTAAGCAAGTTAAGGCTCAGATCCGAATGAGAGTATGTGCTTTACGCACATTGGTTCTTATGTGGTGCTTACCACAACGTGTTGATGTGAAATCCCTTGGTACCTAGGTGCAGCCACTTGAAGATACCTAGCTCGAGCCTTATTCAGATGAGCTTAGAGCAACTCCAGCCGTCCCCCCACGAAGCCCCCCCAGGACAACTTTTCGACGCCGGCGGTCCATTATCCCCGTAGTCGCGCCCCCATGACCCCCCTAGGCCTCGTTTTTCGCCGGATTTGGGCCAAATTTTATCCGGCGTCCCAAGCCGAACCCAGCGCGCTGGGTTCGGCCTGAGGGCGCCGGCGAAAGGGGAAAACCGCGCGGGCCACCCCTGTCGGCGAGAGAACGCACCTTTCCACCAACAGATTCGTCCTTTCCTCCTCCTTCTCCCTCGCCGGCACCGACTCCTCCCTTCCGCCGCGAGCTCGCCACCAAAACCACCGCCAACCACCGCGACGACACCCTCTGCCGTATCCCCCTCCCCGCCCTATCCGCCTCCACCCGAGAATCGCCATCGCGGTCAAGCTTCGCGCACATCCGCCTCCACCCTGCCCGCGAGGTGTTCGACGCTTTGCCTCGATGGACTCCGACGATGAGGAGATGCTCGCCGCTCTGCTGGACGAGGAAGCCGACTCTGCCGCCGCCGACGACGAAGAGCACTTGCTGATGCTCGCCTGTCTGGTTGGCCTGTACGACGCCGATGCACAACCGAAGCGCGGTGGTTCGGCACCAGGTCGGCGCAAGAGCAAGGCACGCCAGCGTGCCGAGGGGTATTTTAAAAACTTGTTTTAAATTTTATGATTTGTTAAACAATTTGTAATAATTTTTCTGTCGAATTATTTGATACAAATGATAAATTTGCTTTAAAAATAATGGATTTACTAGTAAAATGGGGTTCTATGATTATTTTCGCCGGAAAACGCCGGGTTGGGGGGCGACACGGCTGGGAATCGGGCTGCCCCCACGCCGTTTTTTTCCGCCGGCGCCCCCCAGCAGGCCCAAAAAATCGCCGGCAATTCGGCCTTGGGGGGCCAACGGCTGGAGTTGCTCTTAGCAATATGATATGTGATAGATGAGATCTACATGTAAGCTCTTGTTTTTTCCTTTTGTAAGATTTCATAACATCACAATAAATGATGACTGCGTGCATCAATCGATGTAGAGGCCTAAGCATTCCCTACTTTTCGAAATAAAGACAACGTAATTGCAAAAAAATGGATCCACCCATCTAGCGGTCTTTTTCCTGTGTATCACCCTCATGATAAGGCTATACGCCGCCAAGGGTTAATAGAAACAGAGACAGAAGATAACGCATTCGGTCAAGATGGATGTGACCAAAGTTTAACAACATCATGCAATTAGTCTGTCCATTTCCTCTAAAGTTGCCAGGTTTAAGTTAACAACAACATGCTGCTAAAAGCTTTGTCCATAACTGGATGCAACAACGCATCCTGGTGATGTTCTACCTGACCAAAACCAAAGGTTTAACCTGGAACTCCCAGAGCAACTTACTCCCCTACAAACAAACGGCTTCCACGGCACTGTCAACAACACCTCTGCCCATTCCAACTGTTTAACTGAAACTAAAATCCAACTCAGGAAGAACTGCACCCGTTTCACATGCCGCTGCCTCCTGACGACTTGCCATCACCCCACATGCTCTGGGAGCCGCCCATCGGCCCTTTCATCTTGAGGTCGCGCGCCGCCTGCTGGAGCTGATGCGCCTGCAGCGGGTGCAGTTGCTGCTGCTGGTGCTGGTGCTGAGGCCGCAGCGACTGCTGCTGCTGCTGCTGGGAATGTTGCTGGAGCTGCAGCTGCTGCAGCTGGTGCGTCGCCAGCAGAGACTGCATGGATTGGTTGTTGTGGAACATCTGCTGGTTGCTTCCAAACTGGTGCGCCGTCTGCGACATGCCGCCATAGTTCATCATCATCCCTCCGCCGTTGGCCATCTGGCCTGTCGCGACCTTCAGCCGCTGAACCTCTGTCTTCAGAGTGTCATTTAGAGCTACACCAGGAAAAATGAAGGTGGTTAAGAAAATAATAATGCTCCTAAAATTCCCTTTCAGGGTGTCACTTATGCATGGATGAGGATAAACTATACAGGTGTATGCACAAAGATAAAAATGAAAAAAAAAAAAGTTCAGAGAGAAATTTGATGTCCTAGATATGGTGTATAGTGTAGACTAGATGCACGTATTTTTTTTAAATCATCTTTGACAATGTAAATTTCCTCTAATACAGGTACTTATATTGCAAGAGATGAAAGGATCTTCTACCCTAGTTCTAAGACCTGCAAGTTACTACCAATGTTGTGCACCTAATAATGCCAAGTTACAAAATAGCAAAATCAAGATAATATAGGGGTCACTCAGAAGTATCAGTATTACCATCTTGTAGGTGGACTTGCTGCTCCATGGTCTGCAGACGTAGCTTCAATTCACCATTCTCACTTGTTAGCCCGCTGGTATCTCTCTGACATAGGACATAACGAGCAAAATAGTCATTAGCTATCTTAATTAAACGCAGAATTTATTGTTACATAATAATATAGCATTAGGGGATAGAAATCAAGCATTGTCCATGCAAAAAATATATTCAGGTGCTATTCAGTGCATCAACTAGATAAATGAAATGCTGTAAGTTTGATCTTCTTAAGGTCTGAACCCTGCATTCTACATATAGCTAACAGCAGATCATTGAGTTAATTTTCATGCCTTTGCCCCAAGGCTTGATTTACCTGACGGCACATTTAAAGGCAAATTCAGTTGATAGATATTGCAAGAATACAGCAAAGACCATGTGATAGCCTTAATAGTTAATAGTCATAGGTTTGACCAGAAGGAACTTCAATTCATTCAAAAATTAACATGTCAAACTTTTGTTTGTTGGCAACTTGATTCATTTAGAATATGAGAAAGTATAAAAACACCACCTTCCCGCATAAAGAAAAAGCCTGTAGAATTCTCTAACAGTATTTTCTTTGTAAAAATACATGGATGAAACCAGGTAACATCAAAAAGCACAAACTGCCGCATGAATGGGCAGCATTGGGCTCCCTTCCTGGCTTCCTCGGATCACAATGGATACTACCCCTTTTTGTGTATGTGCTAGTTGCTACATTCCTTGGTATGTCACATTTTCTTTTCTTTTCGATAAACTTGGATAGCACTCTCTGTCTCATGATAATCAAGCAAAACATTAAGTATTGCAAACGTACTTTGAAGCACATATCAACAGATTGTTGCCCATGGGCCACAGGTGACAGGTGGCGTATCAGATGCATTTGGTATCTATTCGATATATATTTATATTATATTTGAAAACAAAATTGCATTGAAGTGTGCTACAAAGTCTCTAATTATTGTCTTGCACCTATCATGGGTATAAGCTTGAGACCTACCAACAAGACACCATTCCAAAATGCACATGATATAGTACAGAACTTCATTATTTAGTTTCAAATGACAGGAGACAAGATAGTGCATCATCATCATCACAATGCCTCCGGCTATCATCACACAAATGTGGTTGTTCTCAATGCCACTTGTGCTATTGCTAATATATAAATACCACAACCTCCATCCTTAGAATAGCTTTTCTTGAAAACGAAAAACAAAAGTACTTGATGCTATGACAGAAGATCTGTTAAATACGACAGAAGATCTCCATGACAGCGACATCATCTCCAGGAAACCACCATACACCAAAAGGCATGGGAGAGATGGTTCTTACTTCAAACAACTTAGATGAAATTATTAAAACCAAATCATAAGCTCCAATGTTATCAGATAGAACCAACCCTTCGTGCTGGTTTAACACCTATGTGGATTTCTCTTCGTCCTATCCAAAATGATTTGTTTGCCAACTGGGACAAAAACTACAAAGTAATAATGTGTACCTGTAGCAATGCCAACTGGGCTGACAATGTTGTTGCTTCTGTCTGCAGGGTTTGCACCTTGCGTTCAAGTTCACCAATATAGCGCATTTTCCTTTCCTTCGATCTTGCTGCGGATTGTCTGTTTGCCCAAATCCTGTCAAATGATCCATATCACAGATCAGTGAATGGTTGCTATCATGTGTAGTACATAAATTTTATCTTCAACAAAAATGATATCTAAAATAATGTAACAGAAGGGTGGTGACAATGAGGCATCTGATTCCAATTGCACTTTTATCCCACAAAGATCTCTTTCCTCACGCTATAACCTACCTGAGACCTATTTCTTCCCAGTTCTCGCATGACCTACTCAACAAGTCTACACTTGTGCAAGCATAACATTTTACACCCATTCGTGCAAAGCTGTGTACTAACTACTCAGTGGCTAAGAATCTCACTACCATGGATGAAGCAAACACTTGATGTGAAATATTCAAGAAAAAATGCAGTCATTTCACAGAAGGCTACCTGAACTCTATACAGAATAATGATATTACACAAGAGCAATTAAAGGAGAAATCGAACCTTTTCGCCCTCTTGGGGTCGACAAGAGCAAGCTCGGCCAGCTTGGCGGCGGACACCGCCTTCTTGGCTTCCACAGTGGACATCCCCTCCATCCCCGGCGCGCCCACTAGGTCCTCCGCCTTGATGGACATGGACTCGTCCATGGACTGGCTGTGTTGATGCTTGGGCCTCATCATCCCGTGGCCCATCCCTCCGCCAGCGGCGGCGGAGGACGACTCGGCCTCCGACGAGGGCCCGCACGAGGAGTTGAGCTTGTCCACGTCAAGGAACATGGAGAAGAGCTCGTCGTCATTCTCGTCCGAGAGCGAGGGCCCGTCGGCGCCCCCGGGCGCGCTGAGGTCGAGGTCGTCGGGGAGGCTGAGGATCTCGGAGTGCGCGCGGCGGTGGCCCGGGTTCCTGGTGGGGAAGTCCGGCATGCGGCTGATGTCGTACTCCGGCGGGGGAGTCGCCGAGCGGCGCGGCGGCAGGCCGTCGCCGCCGCCGTCCGCCGAGATCCGGGACCGGTCCTTGTTCATCTTCTCGGGACCAAGGAACCCGCGAATCTCCTCAAAAGCGCCGCCTTTCGCAGCCCACCACCGAGCTAATCAAGCTTCAGCCAAGAAAAACACACGGCTCAGACTCAAAATTGTGCTGCAAATGAATCGGGAGATTCGGGCTACAGAGTACTGGCCGAAAGAACACGAACCGGAAGCGCGGAAATCGGGCTGAAATTCTTGCGACGGAGGGGGAGAAAGATCTAGGAGCTGGGCTGCAAGAACACGAAGCTTGAGCGAGCGAGAGAGGAAACGGGAGGGGATTCGCCGGGAGGGAGAGGGAGAGGGGAGGCCTGAGATTTGGGCGCTGTTCACCTCTCGCTGATCTATCTATCACTCGTTGGCATCATTTGCATGAGGCAGACGAGATGATAGAACTCGACGCTGGAATGGTAGGAGATTTATTTACACCAGTTCCCTTTTTTATTCGGTTTTATTGGAAGAAAACATGTGCCAAGGGGTTGGTTCATTCATTCCTGGTGAGTAGGCATGTGTCGGGCCTGCTAGGGCATGTCTGAGTTTCTTGTAAAGTGAGACGTGACCAAAGCATGTAGAGTACAATTTTGTGATGATTAGTCTCATCTTTGTTGGTGAAATTATCATTATTTTGAGAGGAGCTGTTAAATATCTTTAACAACTCAAGCTTGATACAATGGCATGAAGATCTCTGTGGGTTCTCGAAAAAAAAATTTAACAACATCGGTAGCCTCAAGAATGGACGTGACTCTATCAGAAATATCGATGATACCGAGGGCTTGGCATCACGAGGACCACGCTCTTAATGGTTTTTAAACTCGACACCATTGTCGTCCATAAGCAATTTCAAACTAGCGGCTACAAAATTTCCCTCACTAATTCTCACTGTGATTTACCTGGATCTTACCTGGATAGTTCGTTTGTGTAGGAAGCGACAACAAGAGCATGAACGACGGTTTCATCTAGTGCTAGTGCTAATGCCACCACTGGTAGGTGGCTGTCATCACGGGGACAAGAGATGGTCCCCAAAACCTACAAGGTGAGGGTGGCGTGTTCAAGTTGTCGAGATGAGAACAAACAGAGTGTTGTGAAGGAGGAATACGAAATTGATGGTTGATATTGATGTGCCTTCTTGGGAGATGAGCACGTTACAACCTATTACTGATAAGTTACATATTTTATTTGTCAGAAATATTGATATCACTTCATTTTGAATATGAAATATAGTCCATAAGCCCTTTCAAACTAGCGGCTACAAATTTCATATTATTCTCAGTGCAGCTTACCAAGGGTTTACCTTGATAGTCAACTTATGCAGTAGGCGACGATGACAGGTCGAACAACAGTTTCGTCTCTAGAGGTAATGTCAATGGTTGCATGTTGATTTGCCTCGCGTGAGAGAAGTAAGTGCAACTTACACCAAATAAATAAGATTTTTATTTCACAAATATTGATACAAGTAATCTATTTAGTTTGTGTGGAGATGATTAGAATGCATTTATAGGCAACAATATGGGATACCTTAGTTGTTCCTCTTTATGGCTTGTCTCTATGTATTATTATTTTAAATGTTCTTCACTCGATAAGACTACTAGTCCTATGAGTATGACATGCTCAACGTCGGGTGAGGAAGCTTGTAGTACATTTGCTTGTCTTTAAGGCTTCCCTTTAGATGGTTTATTGTTTTATTAAATGTTCATGAATAATAGTATTGTTCCTATGAGTATGACATGGTAAAGTTAGGGACAGAAGAACATGACTGTCAAGGAGGATTACAATGATTGACCGGCAGCATTGGCCCATCAACGGTGGAGGAAGTCACTAGTATGAAACTTGTTACAAAAATAAAAATAAAAATCGGTAATTCTGTGTAAGAATAAAGTTGCTATTTTGGGCATAAGAGCAATATTGAGATTTAATGTAATTAATAAATTATAGACTTATTTAGCATTTACGTGATTGGAATATGAGTTGTTGGGCTTTAAGGCTTCCCTCAAGTGCTTTGTTGTTTCTTAAAGGGCCATGAGAAGACAAAAGTTCCTACGAATGTTTCATGTTAATATTTGGCGAATAAACTTGGGAGATGAGAATATGTAATCATGAGACCATCTATGTGTCAAAAATCTCATTTAGCTCGGGATATTAACATGTCTTGCTTTTTTACGAAATTCTTACCATCATTTTTTTTTTGAAACAAACACGTTAGGGGAAGCCTCTACAGTGATTTTAAAAAAAATAAGAACCCAAATTTGGTTTGTGGAGGCTTGAACTTGGACGATTGGGTTGTACATCCACTTTGATAACCAAGTGAGATGGGTTATACATCATTTTCTAGAATGTATTCTTAAGTAACATAGGATCTGACGACAATATAATCCATAATGGAGCTGGTGATATCCAATATCAACTTCATATTGCCAAACAAAATTCTATAAATGGAGCCCTTTGGCCCCAATTTCATTAAGAAATTTGAATGTCTTACGCAAACCGCACACCCAACATCACATGCCATGATGAAACACCCAGTAACCTAATATAACTTCGCACTTTAAGTTTTCTTCAAGCTAAAAGGCGCGCAAACATCTAATCTGTCAAGTGATTCTCACACACCAACACCCTCCAACTCTCACATTGGATAGGCGGCAGTGACACATAGGCTCTCGTGTTGCTTCTTCTTTCTAAAGAACATGGATAAGATATAATCCCAATGCGTATACCAATTTGTTTATTAAATAATATTTAACTTTTCTCTATGGTTCTCAATAACAAGACAATTCTAGTTGTTGATAAATGAGTGCCAGGTACTTATATATTATGCTCATGTTAAAGGTAGATTCATTCGAGAAGTGTGCAGCGCTATTACACAAGCCTATGCACTATATTCATAAAAGGCCGATATTTTCTAAGTGGACTTTGAGAAAGCCTTTGAGAAAGTTAACAAGCGCTTTATGTTCTCCGTACTGAAAACAAAAGGTCCCCCTTATGCTTTTGGTTATAACATATGCTCCATACAAGTTTTTTTTTATTTCTTGCCAAGTATAGTTTTCAATCAAAAGAGTTTCATGCACCCATTTAGAATAGCCCCGAGGGGGGAAACGGCCAAAAATCAACACAATTAAATAACTCTTTGTAATTATGGTACCAAAAAAGATCAACTAGCATAGCTAAATCCAACTCTATGGGAAAAGCATTAGTCATGGGTCTTCTTATGCTCCATTACAAAAATTGCATCATTTATTTCTTTCTGAGTAAAATTTTCAACCAAATAAGCTTTATCTGCCCAGCTAGGAATAGCTCCGAGACATAAACAAGCAAAAAATCAACACGGCCAAATAACTCTTGGTAATAGTGATGCCAAAAACAGATCAAGTAGCATGTTCTCAATCCAACTCTACGGGAAAACCATTAGGGTCTGGGCCTTCTTATGCTCCATAGAGAAAATTGCATTTTTTATTTCTTCCTAAGTTAAGTTTTCTATCAAAAGAGTTGTATCCACCTAGTTAGGAATAGCCCGTAGAGAAAACCATGAAAAACGAACTAGACCAAATAACTCTTCATAATATGTTGTAAGAAAGATCAACTGGCATAGCTAAATCCAATTATATGAGAAAATCAACGAGCATGGAGCTTCTTATGCTACATTGTGAAAAAAAATTACCCCTTTTAGGAAATAGCCCTGGGAGAGAAATACGCAAAAATTCAACACGATCAGATAACTCTTTGTAACAAAGATGCTGAAAAGATAAATTATCCAACTCTATGGGAAAACCATCAAGGCTTGGGGCCTTCTTATATGCTCCATAAGAAAAAATAATTTTTATTTATTTCCTAAGTAGTTTCCAATCAAAGGAACTTTATTCACCCCAATTAGGAATATCTCAAGAGAACATATGCAAAAATCGATACAACCAAATAACTTTTGGTAATTATGATGCAAAAATATGAATGTTGTGTAGATATATCCAACTCTATGGGATAAGCATTGGAGACGTGGGCATTCTTATGCACCATAGAGGAAACTGCATTTGTTTTCTTCCTAAGTAAAATTTTCAACCAACTGAATTTCATCCACCCCGGTTAGGAATAACCTCAAGAGAGAAACATGCAAAATCGACATGCTCAAATAGCTCCTTACAGTAATGTTCCAAACTAGTAGATGTGAAGCAAACTCTTCAGAAAACCATCATGTATGGTTAGATAAAACTAGATTATTTACTTCTTCATTAGTAAAAATTTCAATCAACGAAACTTTATCCACCTAAGGAATAGCCTAGAGAAACAAAAAATCAACACAACCAAATAACACATTGTAATAATGCCACAAAAATAAAAATTAAGGGTCAATTGCATAGCCAAATCTAACTCTATGTGAAAAACCATCATGCATGGGCTTCTTATGCTACATAGAGAAGTGCATTTTTCATTTCTTCCTAAGTAATATTTAATCCGCGGAACATTATCCGCTCCCTCTAGGAATAGCCCCGAGAGAGAAACATGCAAAAAAAAATCAACATCACCAAATGACACTATATAATAATTATGCCAAAAAAAGGTCAACTCGCATAGCCAAATCCAACTCTATGGAAAACCAATTAGGGAGGGCCTCCTTATGCTCCATTGACAAAATCACATTTTTATTTCCTCCTAGTAAATTTTCAATCAAATTTTTTTTACACACCCAAGTTAGGAATAGGCCAGGAAGGAAATTAGGCAAAAAAGAGTCAACACGACCAAATAATTCTACATAATATTTTTTCCAAAAAAGATTAGCTAGGAGAGACGAAACCAGCTATATGGGAAACCACGAGGGCTAGAGCCTTCTTATGCTCCATGGAGAAACTACATTTTTTATTTCTTCCTAAGTAATATGGTAAATCAATAGAGCATTATCCACCCAATTTATGAAAAAGAGAAAAACATGCCAAAAAGTAGCACCATCAAAATACTCTTTATAATACTACCATGAAATCAACTACCATAGCTGAATCCAAATCTATGAAAAACATCAGGGCATCGGGCTTTCGTGTGCTCCTTCGATAAAGTGCACCTCTTTATTTCTTTCTAGGTCAAATTTTCAATCAATACCGTTTTTTCCACCCTAGCTTTGAAATAGCCCCAAGAGAGAGAAAGAACCAAAAATCAAGACCACCAAATCACTCTTTATAATGTTGCCAAAAAATCATCTAGCGGAGTTGAACCCAACTCCATGCGAAAACCATCACGACTGGGGACTTCTTATGATCTATGGGAAAACTGCATTTGTTATTTATTCCTAAGTACAAGTTTCAATCATTATATTTTTATCCACCTTAGTTAGGGATAGCATCCAAAGAGAAAACAGGAAAAGATGAGCACGACAAAATAACTCTAGATAATATATATTTTTGCAAAATATGATCAACTGGCAGAGCTGAATCCAACTCTATGGGAAAATCATCAGGGTAGGGACTTCTTGTGGTGCATGGAGGAAACTGCATTTTCGTATTTCATTCTAAGTAATTTTTCAATCACTTGTGCTTCAGGCACCCTAGTTAGAGTAGCCTCGAGAGAGAAACATGCAAAAACACTGCCAAATTAATCTTGGTAATAATTTTAACAAAAATGATTCACTCGCAGAGTAAATCCAACTATATGGGAAAACCATCAGGGTTGGGGCCTTATTCTGACCATAGAAGAACGGTGTTTTCTTATTTCATTTTTAAGTGAAAAAATTGAATCAATATGCCCCAAGTTAGGAATAGGCCCGAGAAAAAACAAGCAAAAAATCAACAGGACCAGATAACTCTAGATTCTAATTTCGCAAAAACTGATCAACTAGCTAGCATAGTTGAATCTAACACTATGGAAAACCATCGTGACTATTACCTTCTTATAATACACAAATTAACTACATTTTCTTATTTCTTTCCAAGTAAAATTTCAAATCAATGGACCTTTGTTCAATAGGCTCGAGAGAAAAAGTAGACAAGAAATCAACAAGGCCAAATAACTGAGGATAATAATTTTGGAAAAAATGATCAGCTGGCAAAGTAGAATCCAACTCTATAGGATAACCATCTGGGCCGGGGTATTTTTATGATCCATAGAGGAACTATGTTTTCTTATTGCTTTCTAAGTAAGAATTTCAATCAATATGCCCCGGTTAGGAATAGGCCCGAGAGAAAAATAAAAAATATCAACATGACCAATTAACTTTAGATTATATTTTTTCCAAAAATGATCACTTTGCATCACTGAATCAAACTTTGTGGAAAAATCATCAAAACTAGGGCCTTCTTATTCTCTGCAAAGGAATTATATTTCTTATTTCTTTCCAAGTAAAATTTCAATGAATGGATCTTTATGCAGACGTGTTAAGAATAGGCCTGAGAGAAAAAATATAAAAAAGTTAACAAGGCCAGATAAATTTGGATAATAATTTTGCCAAAAGGATCAATTGGCAAAGCCCAAACAAACTCTACAGGAAAACCAACATGGATGGGGCATTTTCTTTGCTCCATAGATGAACTAAGTTTTCTTATTTCTTTCTTAGTAATTTTTTTAAATCAATACACGCCCAGTTAGGAATAGGTCTGAGAAAAACAGGCAACAAAAATCAACACAACCAATTAACTCTGTATTATTCTACCCCAAATGATCAACTGGTAGAGATGAATCCAACTCTATGGTAAAACCATCATGACTATATAAGGCCTTTATGCTCCGCATAGAAACTACATTTTCTTATTGTGTTCCAAGTAAAGTTTTCAATCAATGAAATTGTGTGCACACTAGTTAGGAATAGGCCTAAGAGAATAAACAACAAGGCCAAATAACTTTGGATAATAATTTTGCCAATGATCTACTGGCAAACCTGAATCCAACTCTATATGAAATCATTAGGTTGGGGAATTTTTATGCTCCATATAGAACCATGTTTTCTTATTTCTTTCTAACTAAATCTTTAATCAATATGTCCCATGTTAGGAATAGGCTAGAGAGGAAAATAGTCAAAAAAAATCAACATGACCAATTAACTTTGGATTATATTTTTCCCAAAATGGTTATCTGACATAGCTGAATCCAACTCTATGAAAACACCACAAGGACTAGGGTCTTTTTATCCTCCACAGAGAAACTACATTACCTCGATTAGGAATAGGCCCAAAAGAAAAAATCAGAAGTCCAAATAACTCTGGATAATAAATTTGCCAAAATTGGTCTACTGGCAAAGTTGGATCCAATGTTATAGAAAAACCATCAGGGCTAGGGCATTTTTATGCTCCATAGAGGAACTATGTTTTCTTGTTTCTTTCTAAGTAAATTTTTTCAATAACTATGCACCCAGTTAGGAATAGGCTTGAGAGAAAATGGAAAAAAAGTCAACATGTCGAATTAACTTTGAATTATACATTTTCCCAAAATAATCAACTGGCATAGCTGAATCCAACTCTATGAGGAAACCACCAGTACTAGGGCCTTTTTATGCTCCATAGATAAACTACATTTTCTTATTTATTTCTAAATAAAATTTTGAATCAATGAAGCTTTATACACCCTAGTTAGGAATAGGCTCAAGAGAAAACCCAAAAAGTCCAAATTACTCTGGATAATATTTTTCCCAAAAAGGACCAACTTTATTTCTTTTTTTTTAAGTAAATGTTTTCAATCAATATGCGATCAGTTAGGGATAGAATGAGAGAAAAACAGACAGACAAATCAACACAACCAATTTACTTAGGAATATAATGTTGTAAAAAATGATCAACTCGTACATCTGAATCCAACTCTATAGGAAAACCACTAGGACTAGGGCCTTCTAGTGCTCCACAGAGAAACTACATACTTCTTATTTCTTTTTAAGTAAAATTTGCAATCAATGAAGCTTTATGCACCCCTTTAGGAATATGCCCAAGAGAATAAACAACAAAGCTACATAACTATGGACAATAGTTTTGTCAAAGAGGGCCAACTGGCAAAACTGAATCCAACTATATAGGAAAGCCATCAGGGCTAGGGCATTTTTATGCTCCATAGAGGAACCATTTTTTCTTCTTATGTCTAAATGAAATTTACAATCAATATGCGCCCAGTTAGGAATAGGACCAAGCAAAAAAATAGGTAAAAATAATAATCAAACGAACCATTAACTCTGAAATATAATTTTGTTCAAAATGATCAAATGGAAGAGGTGAATCAAACTCTATAGGAATACCACCAGGACTGGGGCCTTTTTATGCTCTAGAGATAAACTACACTTTCTTATTTCTTTCTAAGTAAAAAATTCAATCACTTAAGCTTTATGCATCATGGTAGAAATAGGCCCAAGAGAAAAATCAACTAAGCCAAATAACTCAGGATAATAATTTTTCCAAAAGGACCAACTGCAAAATTGAATCCAACTCTATAGGAAAACACCAGGACTAGGGCCTTTTTATGCTCCACATAGAAACTACATTTTCTTTTTCCTTTTTCTAAGTAAAATTTGTGATCAATGAAGCTTTATGCACCCGTTAGGAATAGGCCCAAGAGAAAAATCAACAAGGCCAAATAACTTTGGATAATAATTTTGCCTAAAAATGATCAACTGGCAAAAACTGAATCCATTGTATCGGAAAACCATCAACGCCGGGTCATTTTTATGCTTGATACATGAATCATTTTTTTCTTATTTCTTTCTAAGTAAACTTTTCAATCAAGAGTACTTTATCCACATTGGCAAAATTATTACACATGGATATAGTATGAACTAAGGCGCAATTAAAATCTTAAAAATATCATTTCTTTCAAATCCAAACCTAAGGAAAACACCTGAGTGCACGTCATGCCAACAAGGCTGCACTTACAAACGGATACGATATCCCAAGCTGAAATAACTAGCCACAGGAATACAAAAAAACAAAATAAGTCCTT
>QRDG01001415.1:0-34313 GCA_012064385.1 Puccinellia tenuiflora
AGTTCCTTTTCTCCGCCCTCCATGAGCAAGGCCACGATGAAGAGGGGGAAACCTGCTGCTGGCGCCGTCGCCGCGCCGAGGCGAGCGTGATGAATAGAACCGTTAAAATCAAATAGAGGTAAGACAACACCAAGATCAGAGTGAATTGGATAAGGAGTAAAAAGAATCCTAGGAGGGTTTTCACAACTCATTTTTAGGTTGAAAATAATTTTCACTAGACTCGACATCGACCAATAGAACGGGTTTCCTACAGGCAGTCCTGCTCTGATACCAACTTGTGACGCCCCGACCCCGGAATTATACAGAGAGGCTATGTAAGCAACACAACCATCAATGTATAAAACAAAGATCGAGACTTGTGGAACAGAACTGGCACAAAGCATGACTCTACGACACAAAACATTTATATAGCAACTCATATACGAGGAGAATACAAATATTACAAGGCAAAAGGATCACAGATCCTACAATTCAACAAGCGGAAGCGGGTAGTGTTGTCTAACAACAAGAAGCAGAATATGGCCTAAGAGGCCTACAATAAACATCATCCCAGCCAGCTTGTTCCACGGTCCCAAGCTGCCACCTGGGAACCCCAGACTAGTAGTCGATGTCAACGAAGAAACCACCTAGTCGCTCGGTGTCGTCCTCCTCTGAAATACAAAATCATATAGGCAGCAAAGAGAGACTGAGTACGATGTACTCGCAAGTTTAGTAGGGCGATATAGGCCCAATGACTGACGGAGGCTCTAAAGCTTTATATGTATTTCTTTTGCATAAAGCTAACTTTCATAAACCGAAACATAAAAGACCCATGGCATTCGTCTAATCAGAGTATTTTTATAAAGGGGTAAGAGAGTAACATTTTCATCTTCGGTTCTCATTGAACCTACTTGCAACCATCACCACTCATCTCACACAAAGGCACTCCCTCGACTCACCCTCGAGGAAATGAACCTTTATCTCATGTTTGTTATGCAACCTCTAGCTGCCATATCAATTAGGTTAAAAGTTATCTATGGTCTCGTATATCCGTTCCCAAGTCGTCCATAACCGCGGACACGGCTTTTCGAAAAGATTAACCCTGCAGGGGTGTACTATTTGAAGTCGCCAGGTTCCGAGGGAATCCCAGCTCCTTATCCATTGGTACCGTCCGGCTCACCTAGTTGGCCCTCTTCCGGGGAAGGCCGGCAAGCAGGCGCGGTTAGACCTTTACCTCGCGTGAGACTATCCAAGAGTCATCTGTGGCCACAGGGCAAGTTTACCCAGCCCCAGCCCCTGCCCCATCGCCACGTCCTAAACACCAAATCCTCATCAACATCATCTTTTCCACTCACACGCAAATGGAAAACCGAACTAGAGGACCCTTGG
Source organism: Puccinellia tenuiflora (assembly GCA_012064385.1). Classification (NCBI taxonomy): domain Eukaryota; kingdom Viridiplantae; phylum Streptophyta; class Magnoliopsida; order Poales; family Poaceae; genus Puccinellia; species Puccinellia tenuiflora. The sequence goes on from QRDG01001415.1 coordinate 1,369, forward strand.
ATACGCCCGCACAAGTTATTCGGTCAGTAAGGCGCCCATACACCCACCAATGGCAGCACGCTCGATCTTGAGTCTAGAGACAAGAACTCGCACCTAGGGGCTAGAGTGAGGCAAAACACCATCCCCGATGGCAACTCACCCAAGCCTACTTAGCATTTTAATTAAGCATCAACATTATCCACCAAGTCCGCATCGTTCCATCAACATCATTAATAATGGAATTAACAACGGACATAAAGCATCTAGGTAAGCATGGCTAAGCATAGCTAAGCATATAACCAACAATTATACTTTGTATCCGGCCAACACATAAACACTAGGGTTCATAGGTAGGGATACATGTGATTGGCTCGGGAAAACATGCAATCATAGGATATTCTAATATTTACCAAAAAGACATTTGAAACCGCATGCAATATTATGGTGGATAAAATAATTTGAATAAAACCATAGGATGCTAGATGCCAAGAAGGTTAGGTTATCTCTTGCCTTGCTGCCGGGTAGCGTAGTATTGCTCGTCGGGGTAGGAGAGGGAACCCTCGACTCCGGAATCTAGCGATACCCAAAAGAGAAAGGCAAAGAACACATAAATCACACGAACTCAAGATGCAATGCTCAATCACATGATGTCATGTCCAATTGATGCAAAGATATTATTATATAAATTAAAAGCAAAATTAAATGAGGAGCCAAATAATTAGTGCAATTATTTGGAACCAACCCCATATTTATCTTAGTGGCCACATTCTTTATATAATATTAAATTATTATAGAGGTGGCTCAAATATGCATGAACATGACAAGAATGGATAGGATTCGTCATTCCGATCAATTCGGTAATTTATTTGAAATTTTCGGAGCACCGATGAATAAATAGCAAATTAATTAATTAATTGAATTTAATCCCTTTAATCAAATTATGAGTAACATCAAATAAAAGTTTGTGATCATGATGTGATGAGTGCATGGTTTGATAGCATTTGACATGTGGATCACTTTGATATTTAATTCATAATTTTTGGACAATTCTTTAATAAGGTATGAATTTCCCAGATTTGGGATTATTTAACCCATTTTAGGAATTCTTAAAACACAGCAATTTTATTTAGACAAAAGGGAAAAACAATGTTACCCAAGGATAGGAAATGTTTTTCTGAGCATTGTCATATTTAACTTGCAATTTTTGGATCCATATTCGAAAAGATATAAAAGTTTTAATTTCAGTTAGAAAATAAAAAGGGAAAACCTTTTTCTCAGACAGGCCGGCCTCAAGCCGGCCAGGCCGGGAGGCAGGCCGGGCACCAGCCCGAGTGGCCCGGCCCAGAGCCGGCCCAGGCTGGGCAACCGGCCGGGAGTGTGGCCGAATGATCCGGCCCAGAGCCGGCCCAGGCCGCTAGGGAGGCCGGGTCCAGGCGGCACGTCGGGCACGCGCGAGTGCAGGTCAAAGCCACGACCGGCGCGATGACGCGGGTGACCGACGACGACCGGCGGCGGTCGACGACGCGATAGAGGGGAAGAGGCGCGGGAAAGAGCAATAGGCGCTAGAGGAGAGAGAGGCGAGTCGAGGGGAGCGGTGGGACGGACATAAGGTCACCGGAGCGTGGCCGGCATCCATGTCCGCGGCGGGGCGGCATGGTTGATCATGACGGCGACGAACCAGAGCGAGGGAAGAGAGGAGGAGGGAACGGGGAGATGCGTAGGCTCACCAGGAACGCGAAAAACTCGACGGCGAGGAGTAGGGGGAGGCCGGACGGCGACAAATCGGTCTCGGACGCGGCGGCCGGAGGCGGGGAAGGACGGCGGCCGCGGTCGTGGTAGATGGCGTCCTGGCCCGATTCAGCCGGCGGGGAGGTGCAAGCACTCCAAGGCGGTGATGATGGCGCCGTCGGCCCGGAGCTCGGGTGGCCGAACTCGATGGCGTGCGTGACGGCAGCGCGACTGCAGTGGCCCGGTTAGGGTTTCCCGCGTGAGAGAAGAAAGAGAGAGGGCATGGGGGAGTGAGGAGGGGAGGAGCACGGCGCAAGGGGGGGCCTCCTTGACTGCTAGGGGAGAAAGGGGGGGCGGCAGAGGCAGCCACGGCGACGGGCGTCGTGGCGCCAGTGATGCTCCTGTGCGCCACAGTGAAGAGGGAGAGAGGGGGGAGAAGGAGAGACTGACAGTGGGACCCACTGTCAGTAATTTAAACAAAATCTGCAATTTCTGTTTTTCTTTTTAGTTCAGCAGACTTCAGTGATTTAATTGGGGATCTAAAACATTTTTATAAAATGTGCAAAAATTCATGTGGGCTCCAAATTACCTTTAGGTGCTCCACAAAAATTGGTGAGGTCAAATAAAAAGTTTTGACCCACATTTGTTCCCAGGGTTTAAATTAAGGCATTTTTGATATTTCCCAAAATTCCTTTATTTAGAGTATTTAAACATTTCCAAAAATAATGAAAATATTCATGGAGGCTCTCACAACAATATTGAAGCTCCCCATGATTTTAGTTTGAATTTTTGGAAGGTTTAACTTGGTTCCAAAAATAGGAATGGAATTAAGCCAATTTAAATTCTCATAATTTATTTATTTGATTGGCATTTATAAAAATATATTCTTAGAACTTCCGGGACAATTTGGAAATTCAAGAGTAAGGTATTTTGCCAACTTGAGCTTTGCATTTGGTTTGGCCATTTTGGGCAATGCATTTAGTTTGGAAAAAGTGAGGAAGGGTTTTGGCTTCCTTTGTTTTAACTTCCAATTGTTGCTTTAATTTAGTTTAGTAAATTTTAGATGGATGCCATGATGCAATGCCAATCAAAAGTGAAAATTTGGCCCATATTTTAGGGTACCAAATCTGGGCTGTTACAATTCTACCCCCCTTACAGGAATCTCGTCCCGAGATTCTAGAGTAGGAAGAGGGATGAGAGAAACTTGGCAACACACATCTTCCTCGTTAGAGAGTTTTGGCTAACTAACAAGACATGCCAAAAGGCGGGAAGAACAGGAGATAACTTAAGGTGATAGACAAAATGACTCTTGCCCAAACCCATAGGTTATTGAGAGAACAAGGGACGACTTGACCAAACAAAGGTCGAGCCGAGGGTAGGACAACCGATCACCTTGTTCAGGATATTGGTCCAAGATTAAGTCATTACCTCAAATCTCCAAGAGGTGTAGATCATAGAGAGTTGGAGCACCGAAAGGAGAAAAGACACCGTTTGGGCTCCACGATTGTGACCTACCAGACGCTTCCTTAAGGTTAAAAGCTTGGCCCTAACGAAACTGAAGTGGTTTCTACAATGTTAGTGTGATTGGTCAAAACCTTGGGCTCACCTGGGAAGGATAGATATGGCATTGGCCCACATTTTTAGACGGAGAGGTAAACCCTGATATTGAGCTATTTCCATGAGATAGATGGAGTAGGAGGATTGACCGATAGATATTTAGCAATTCCGTAGTGAGGTTCTCTTTGAGATTATAGACATTGCACTCCGGCTTCGGAAATAGCCTTCATTCAACACTCAAGCGAAAGTCGTACTTGAGGTAGAGAAAAGACCATACGGGAAACTTCTAGAACCATTTACATAGGATTCCCATGGATAACGGTTGATGTTGAAAGAGTTAGGAGATTTAGTCAAAAGACCCTCCGGTGAGGTGCATGAACCACAACACCGGACTTATCGGGTTACTAGTAGGCTTAGGTCATGCTCTTACTAAACCACCCAGCATCATTTCTGCTTGAGGTTCAGAATTGGGTTAGGCGTGCAGATACTCCAGGCTTGACAAGTCCGAGGGAGGAGTTCGCTTCTCCTGACATCCCAAGGGGAAATGTCTTGATGAACCACAAGCATAACCTGCATCAGAACACCCCGATGCTCGATAAACTTGATTGTCAACAGACAAAAGAGGTCGGACGATAGATCTAGAGCAAGAAATGGGCTAACAACAGTCTAGGACATTGCAGAAGCCCGTGTTAGCACTCTTCCGACAACTAGTGTCGAAAGGGTTTTCAGGGACGGTCGTTACCGGAGGAAACACAATTATTGATGGAAAGGCTCGCTAAGAGCAATCCCGTCGTGATTCAGATGATTCCATGATAAGGGGCCTAGCTAAAGCCGGTGACGAAGAAGAGTATTGTCGAGGAAAACAATTACGGCTGCAACCTCGAGCTTGAAGACTAACTTCAATTTTGCCAACCTGATATAGGGTTTAACCATTCACACCAGGGTTCAACGGAAAAGATCTTGGGTTAAAGATCAGCTTCATGCACTGGGACCCACAATAGCATAACACTCACAAGGGTGACAGCCCTCATGAATAATTACACCGGAGCCCTAGCACAATCCGGGACCTTCGGTTCAAGATCTTGGGCTAAAGCAAAGAATTATCTTGACGAACCATCATACTTCCTTTCTTCATGTTTTAGGGTTGACAGAGGAGTAAGGATAACTAATAACTAAAGGTAGGAACCCAAACCCCGAGATCCTAAAGATTTAGAACTTTGCCGATGATCAGAAGAACCGTTAAAATCAAATAGAGGTAAGACAACACCAAGATCAGAGTGAATTGGATAAGGAGTAAAAAGAATCCTAGGAGGGTTTTCACAACTCATTTTTAGGTTGAAAATAATTTTCACTAGACTCGACATCGACCAATAGAACGGGTTTCCTACAGGCAGTCCTGCTCTGATACCAACTTGTGACGCCCCGACCCCGGAATTATACAGAGAGGCTATGTAAGCAACACAACCATCAATGTATAAAACAAAGATCGAGACTTGTGGAACAGAACTGGCACAAAGCATGACTGTACGACACAAAACATTTATATAGCAACTCATATACGAGGAGAATACAAATATTACAAGGCAAAGGATCACAGATCCTACAATTCAACAAGCGGAAGCGGGTAGTGTTGTCTAACAACAAGAAGCAGAATATGGCCTAAGAGGCCTACAATAAACATCATCCCAGCCAGCTTGTTCCACGGTCCCAAGCTGCCACCTGGGAACCCCAGACTAGTAGTCGATGTCAACGAAGAAACCACCTAGTCGCTCGGTGTCGTCCTCCTCTGAAATACAAAATCATATAGGCAGCAAAGAGAGACTGAGTACGATGTACTCGCAAGTTTAGTAGGGCGATATAGGCCCAATGACTGACGGAGGCTCTAAAGCTTTATATGTATTTCTTTTGCATAAAGCTAACTTTCATAAACCGAAACATAAAAGACCCATGGCATTCGTCTAATCAGAGTATTTTTATAAAGGGGTAAGAGAGTAACATTTTCATCTTCGGTTCTCATTGAACCTACTTGCAACCATCACCACTCATCTCACACAAAGGCACTCCCTCGACTCACCCTCGAGGAAATGAACCTTTATCTCATGTTTGTTATGCAACCTCTAGCTGCCATATCAATTAGGTTAATGTTCTCTATGGTCTCGTATATCCGTTCCCAAGTCGTCCATAACCGCGGACACGGCTTTTCGAAAAGATTAACCCTGCAGGGGTGTACTATTTGAAGTCGCCAGGTTCCGAGGGAATCCCAGCTCCTTATCCATTGGTACCGTCCGGCTCACCTAGTTGGCCCTCTTCCGGGGAAGGCCGGCAAGCAGGCGCGGTTAGACCTTTACCTCGCGTGAGACTATCCAAGAGTCATCTGTGGCCACAGGGCAAGTTTACCCAGCCCCAGCCCCTGCCCCATCGCCACGTCCTAAACACCAAATCCTCATCAACATCATCTTTTCCACTCACACGCAAATGGAAAACCGAACTAGAGGACCCTTGGATACGCCCGCACAAGTTATTCGGTCAGTAAGGCGCCCATACACCCACCAATGGCAGCACGCTCGATCTTGAGTCTAGAGACAAGAACTCGCACCTAGGGGCTAGAGTGAGGCAAAACACCATCCCCGATGGCAACTCACCCAAGCCTACTTAGCATTTTAATTAAGCATCAACATTATCCACCAAGTCCGCATCGTTCCATCAACATCATTAATAATGGAATTAACAACGGACATAAAGCATCTAGGTAAGCATGGCTAAGCATAGCTAAGCATATAACCAACAATTATACTTTGTATCCGGCCAACACATAAACACTAGGGTTCATAGGTAGGGATACATGTGATTGGCTCGGGGAAAACATGCAATCATAGGATATTCTAATATTTACCAAAAAGACATTTGAACCGCATGCAATATTATGGTGGATAAAATAATTTGAATAAAACCATAGGATGCTAGATGCCAAGAAGGTTAGGTTATCTCTTGCCTTGCTGCCGGGTAGCGTAGTATTGCTCGTCGGGGTAGGAGAGGGAACCCTCGACTCCGGAATCTAGCGATACCCAAAAGAGAAAGGCAAAGAACACATAAATCACACGAACTCAAGATGCAATGCTCAATCACATGATGTCATGTCCAATTGATGCAAAGATATTATTATATAAATTAAAAGCAAAATTAAATGGGGAGCCAAATAATTGGTGCAATTATTTGGAACCAACCCCATATTTATCTTAGTGGCCACATTCTTTATATAATATTAAATTATTATAGAGGTGGCTCAAATATGCATGAACATGACAAGAATGGATAGGATTCGTCATTCCGATCAATTCGGTAATTTATTTGAAATTTTCGGAGCACCGATGAATAAATAGCAAATTAATTAATTAATTGAATTTAATCCCTTTAATCAAATTATGAGTAACATCAAATAAAAGTTTGTGATCATGATGTGATGAGTGCATGGTTTGATAGCATTTGACATGTGGATCACTTTGATATTTAATTCATAATTTTTGGACAATTCTTTAATAAGGTATGAATTTCCCAGATTTGGGATTATTTAACCCATTTTAGGAATTCTTAAAACACAGCAATTTTATTTAGACAAAAGGGAAAAACAATGTTACCCAAGGATAGGAAATGTTTTTCTGAGCATTGTCATATTTAACTTGCAATTTTTGGATCCATATTCGAAAAGATATAAAAGTTTTAATTTCAGTTAGAAAATAAAAAGGGAAAACCTTTTTCTCAGACAGGCCGGCCTCAAGCCGGCCAGGCCGGGAGGCAGGCCGGGCACCAGCCCGAGTGGCCCGGCCCAGAGCCGGCCCAGGCTGGGCAACCGGCCGGGAGTGTGGCCGAATGATCCGGCCCAGAGCCGGCCCAGGCCGCTAGGGAGGCCGGGTCCAGGCCGGCACGTCGGGCACGCGCGAGTGCAGGTCAAAGCCACGACCGGCGCGATGACGCGGCGGTGACCGACGACGACCGGCGGCGGTCGACGACGCGATAGAGGGGAAGAGGCGCGGGAAAGAGCAATAGGCGCTAGAGGAGAGAGAGGCGAGTCGAGGGGAGCGGTGGGACGGACCATAAGGTCACCGGAGCGTGGCCGGCATCCATGTCCGCGGCGGGGCGGCATGGTTGATCATGACGGCGACGAACCAGAGCGAGGGAAGAGAGGAGGAGGGAACGGGGAGATGCGTAGGCTCACCAGGAACGCGAAAAACTCGACGGCGAGGAGTGGGGAGGCCGGACGGCGACAAATCGGTCTCGGACGCGGCGGCCGGAGGCGGGGAAGGACGGCGGCCGCGGTCGTGGTAGATGGCGTCCTGGCCCGATTCAGCCGGCGGGGAGGTGCAGCACTCCAAGGCGGTGATGATGGCGCCGTCGGCCGGAGCTCGGGTGGCCGAACTCGATGGCGTGCGTGACGGCAGCGCGACGGCAGTGGCCCGGTTAGGGTTTCCCGCGTGAGAGAAGAAAGAGAGAGGGCATGGGGAGTGAGGAGGGAAGGAGCACGGCGCAAGGGGGGGCCTCCTTGACTGCTAGGGGAGAAAGGGGGGGGCGGCAGAGGCAGCCACGGCGACGGGCGGTCGTGGCGCCAGTGATGCTCCTGTGCGCCACAGTGAAGAGGGAGAGAGGGGGGAGAAGGAGAGACTGACAGTGGGGACCCACTGTCAGTAATTTAAACAAAATCTGCAATTTCTGTTTTTCTTTTTAGTTCAGCAGACTTCAGTGATTTAATTGGGGATCTAAAACATTTTTATAAAATGTGCAAAAATTCATGTGGGCTCCAAATTACCTTTAGGTGCTCCACAAAAATTGGTGAGGTCAAATAAAAAGTTTTGACCCACATTTGTTCCCAGGGTTTAAATTAAGGCATTTTTGATATTTCCCAAAATTCCTTTATTTAGAGTATTTAAACATTTCCAAAAATAATGAAAATATTCATGGAGGCTCTCACAACAATATTGAAGCTCCCCATGATTTTAGTTTGAATTTTTGGAAGGTTTAACTTGGTTCCAAAAATAGGAATGGAATTAAGCCAATTTAAATTCTCATAATTTATTTATTTGATTGGCATTTATAAAAATATATTCTTAGAACTTCCGGGACAATTTGGAAATTCAAGAGTAAGGTATTTTGCCAACTTGAGCTTTGCATTTGGTTTGGCCATTTTGGGCAATGCATTTAGTTTGGAAAAAGTGAGGAAGGGTTTTTGGCTTCCTTTGTTTTAACTTCCAATTGTTGCTTTAATTTAGTTTAGTAAATTTTAGATGGATGCCATGATGCAATGCCAATCAAAAGTGAAAATTTGGCCCATATTTTAGGGTACCAAATCTGGGCTGTTACAATTCTACCCCCCTTACAGGAATCTCGTCCCGAGATTCTAGAGTAGGAAGAGGGATGAGAGAAACTTGGCAACACACATCTTCCTCGTTAGAGAGTTTTGGCTAACTAACAAGACATGCCAAAAGGCGGGAAGAACAGGAGATAACTTAAGGTGATAGACAAAATGACTCTTGCCCAAACCCATAGGTTATTGAGAGAACAAGGGACGACTTGACCAAACAAAGGTCGAGCCGAGGGTAGGACAACCGATCACCTTGTTCAGGATATTGGTCCAAGATTAAGTCATTACCTCAAATCTCCAAGAGGTGTAGATCATAGAGAGTTGGAGCACCGAAAGGAGAAAAGACACCGTTTGGGCTCCACGATTGTGACCTACCAGACGCTTCCTTAAGGTTAAAAGCTTGGCCCTAACGAAACTGAAGGGTTTCTACAATGTTAGTGTGATTGGTCAAAACCTTGGGCTCACCTAGGAAGGATAGATATGGCATTGGCCCACATTTTTAGACGGAGAGGTAAACCCTGATATTGAGCTATTTCCATGAGATAGATGGAGTAGGAGGATTGACCGATAGATATTTAGCAATTCCGTAGTGAGGTTCTCTTTGAGATTATAGACATTGCACTCCGGCTTCGGAAATAGCCTTCATTCAACACTCAAGCGAAAGTCGTACTTGAGGTAGAGAAAAGACCATACGGGAAACTTCTAGAACCATTTACATAGGATTCCCATGGATAACGGTTGATGTTGAAAGAGTTAGGAGATTTAGTCAAAAGACCCTCCGGTGAGGTGCATGAACCACAACACCGGACTTATCGGGTTACTAGTAGGCTTAGGTCATGCTCTTACTAAACCACCCAGCATCATTTCTGCTTGAGGTTCAGAATTGGGTTAGGCGTGCAGATACTCCAGGCTTGACAAGTCCGAGGGAGGAGTTCGCTTCTCCTGACATCCCAAGGGGAAATGTCTTGATGAACCACAAGCATAACCTGCATCAGAACACCCCGATGCTCGATAAACTTGATTGTCAACAGACAAAAGAGGTCGGACGATAGATCTAGAGCAAGAAATGGGCTAACAACAGTCTAGGACATTGCAGAAGCCCGTGTTAGCACTCTTCCGACAACTAGTGTCGAAAGGGTTTTCAGGGACGGTCGTTACCGGAGGAAACACAATTATTGATGGAAAGGCTCGCTAAGAGCAATCCCGTCGTGATTCAGATGATTCCATGATAAGGGGCCTAGCTAAAGCCGGTGACGAAGAAGAGTATTGTCGAGGAAAACAATTACGGCTGCAACCTCGAGCTTGAAGACTAACTTCAATTTTGCCAACCTGATATAGGGTTTAACCATTCACACCAGGGTTCAACGGAAAAGATCTTGGGTTAAAGATCAGCTTCATGCACTGGGACCCACAATAGCATAACACTCACAAGGGTGACAGCCCTCATGAATAATTACACCGGAGCCCTAGCACAATCCGGGACCTTCGGTTCAAGATCTTGGGCTAAAGCAAAGAATTATCTTGACGAACCATCATACTTCCTTTCTTCATGTTTTAGGGTTGACAGAGGAGTAAGGATAACTAATAACTAAAGGTAGGAACCCAAACCCCGAGATCCTAAAGATTTAGAACTTTGCCGATGATCAGAAGAACCGTTAAAATCAAATAGAGGTAAGACAACACCAAGATCAGAGTGAATTGGATAAGGAGTAAAAAGAATCCTAGGAGGGTTTTCACAACTCATTTTTAGGTTGAAAATAATTTTCACTAGACTCGACATCGACCAATAGAACGGGTTTCCTACAGGCAGTCCCGCTCTGATACCAACTTGTAACGCCCCGACCCCGGAATTATACAGAGAGGCTATGTAAGCAACACAACCATCAATGTATAAAACAAAGATCGAGACTTGTGGAACAGAACTGGCACAAAGCATGACTGTACGACACAAAACATTTATATAGCAACTCATATACGAGGAGAATACAAATATTACAAGGCAAAAGGATCACAGATCCTACAATTCAACAAGCGGAAGCGGGTAGTGTTGTCTAACAACAAGAAGCAGAATATGGCCTAAGAGGCCTACAATAAACATCATCCCAGCCAGCTTGTTCCACGGTCCCAAGCTGCCACCTGGGAACCCCAGACTAGTAGTCGATGTCAACGAAGAAACCACCTAGTCGCTCGGTGTCGTCCTCCTCTGAAATACAAAATCATATAGGCAGCAAAGAGAGACTGAGTACGATGTACTCGCAAGTTTAGTAGGGCGATATAGGCCCAATGACTGACGGAGGCTCTAAAGCTTTATATGTATTTCTTTTGCATAAAGCTAACTTTCATAAACCGAAACATAAAAGACCCATGGCATTCGTCTAATCAGAGTATTTTTATAAAGGGGTAAGAGAGTAACATTTTCATCTTCGGTTCTCATTGAACCTACTTGCAACCATCACCACTCATCTCACACAAAGGCACTCCCTCGACTCACCCTCGAGGAAATGAACCTTTATCTCATGTTTGTTATGCAACCTCTAGCTGCCATATCAATTAGGTTAAAAGTTATCTATGGTCTCGTATATCCGTTCCCAAGTCGTCCATAACCGCGGACACGGCTTTTCGAAAAGATTAACCCTGCAGGGGTGTACTATTTGAAGTCGCCAGGTTCCGAGGGAATCCCAGCTCCTTATCCATTGGTACCGTCCGGCTCACCTAGTTGGCCCTCTTCCGGGGAAGGCCGGCAAGCAGGCGCGGTTAGACCTTTACCTCGCGTGAGACTATCCAAGAGTCATCTGTGGCCACAGGGCAAGTTTACCCAGCCCCAGCCCCTGCCCCATCGCCACGTCCTAAACACCAAATCCTCATCAACATCATCTTTTCCACTCACACGCAAATGGAAAACCGAACTAGAGGACCCTTGGATACGCCCGCACAAGTTATTCGGTCAGTAAGGCGCCCATACACCCACCAATGGCAGCACGCTCGATCTTGAGTCTAGAGACAAGAACTCGCACCTAGGGGCTAGAGTGAGGCAAAACACCATCCCCGATGGCAACTCACCCAAGCCTACTTAGCATTTTAATTAAGCATCAACATTATCCACCAAGTCCGCATCGTTCCATCAACATCATTAATAATGGAATTAACAACGGACATAAAGCATCTAGGTAAGCATGGCTAAGCATAGCTAAGCATATAACCAACAATTATACTTTGTATCCGGCCAACACATAAACACTAGGGTTCATAGGTAGGGATACATGTGATTGGCTCGGGGAAAACATGCAATCATAGGATATTCTAATATTTACCAAAAAGACATTTGAACCGCATGCAATATTATGGTGGATAAAATAATTTGAATAAAACCATAGGATGCTAGATGCCAAGAAGGTTAGGTTATCTCTTGCCTTGCTGCCGGGTAGCGTAGTATTGCTCGTCGGGGTAGGAGAGGGAACCCTCGACTCCGGAATCTAGCGATACCCAAAAGAGAAAGGCAAAGAACACATAAATCACACGAACTCAAGATGCAATGCTCAATCACATGATGTCATGTCCAATTGATGCAAAGATATTATTATATAAATTAAAAGCAAAATTAAATGGGGAGCCAAATAATTAGTGCAATTATTTGGAACCAACCCCATATTTATCTTAGTGGCCACATTCTTTATATAATATTAAATTATTATAGAGGTGGCTCAAATATGCATGAACATGACAAGAATGGATAGGATTCGTCATTCCGATCAATTCGGTAATTTATTTGAAATTTTCGGAGCACCGATGAATAAATAGCAAATTAATTAATTAATTGAATTTAATCCCTTTAATCAAATTATGAGTAACATCAAATGAAAGTTTGTGATCATGATGTGATGAGTGCATGGTTTGATAGCATTTGACATGTGGATCACTTTGATATTTAATTCATAATTTTGGACAATTCTTTAATAAGGTATGAATTTCCCAGATTTGGGATTATTTAACCCATTTTAGGAATTCTTAAAACACAGCAATTTTATTTAGACAAAAGGGAAAAACAATGTTACCCAAGGATAGGAAATGTTTTTCTGAGCATTGTCATATTTAACTTGCAATTTTTGGATCCATATTCGAAAAGATATAAAAGTTTTAATTTCAGTTAGAAAATAAAAAGGGAAAACCTTTTTCTCAGACAGGCCGGCCTCAAGCCGGCCAGGCCGGGAGGCAGGCCGGGCACCAGCCCGAGTGGCCCGGCCCAGAGCCGGCCCAGGCTGGGCAACCGGCCGGGAGTGTGGCCGAATGATCCGGCCCAGAGCCGGCCCAGGCCGCTAGGGAGGCCGGGTCCAGGCCGGCACGTCGGGCACGCGCGAGTGCAGGTCAAAGCCACGACCGGCGCGATGACGCGGCGGTGACCGACGACGACCGGCGGCGGTCGACGACGCGATAGAGGGGAAGAGGCGCGGGAAAGAGCAATAGGCGCTAGAGGAGAGAGAGGCGAGTCGAGGGGAGCGGTGGGACGGACCATAAGGTCACCGGAGCGTGGCCGGCATCCATGTCCGCGGCGGGGCGGCATGGTTGATCATGACGGCGACAAACCAGAGCGAGGGAAGAGAGGAGGAGGGAACGGGGAGATGCGTAGGCTCACCAGGAACGCGAAAAACTCGACGGCGAGGAGTGGGGAGGCCGGACGGCGACAAATCGGTCTCGGACGCGGCGGCCGGAGGCGGGGAAGGACGGCGGCCGCGGTCGTGGTAGAGGGCGTCCTGGCCCGATTCAGCCGGCGGGGAGGTGCAGCACTCCAAGGCGGTGATGATGGCGCCGTCGGCCGGAGCTCGGGTGGCCGAACTCGATGGCGTGCGTGACGGCAGCGCGACGGCAGTGGCCCGGTTAGGGTTTCCCGCGTGAGAGAAGAAAGAGAGAGGGCATGGGGGAGTGAGGAGGGGAGGAGCACGGCGCAAGGGGGGCCTCCTTGACTGCTAGGGGAGAAAGGGGGGGGGGCGGCAGAGGCAGCCACGACGACGGGCGGTCATGGCGCCAGTGATGCTCCTGTGCGCCACAGTGAAGAGGGAGAGAGGGGGGAGAAGGAGAGACTGACAGTGGGGACCCACTGTCAGTAATTTAAACAAAATCTGCAATTTCTGTTTTTCTTTTTAGTTCAGCAGACTTCAGTGATTTAATTGGGGATCTAAAACATTTTTATAAAATGTGCAAAAATTCATGTGGGCTCCAAATTACCTTTAGGTGCTCCACAAAAATTGGTGAGGTCAAATAAAAAGTTTTGACCCACATTTGTTCCCAGGGTTTAAATTAAGGCATTTTTGATATTTCCCAAAATTCCTTTATTTAGAGTATTTAAACATTTCCAAAAATAATGAAAATATTCATGGAGGCTCTCACAACAATATTGAAGCTCCCCATGATTTTAGTTTGAATTTTTGGAAGGTTTAACTTGGTTCCAAAAATAGGAATGGAATTAAGCCAATTTAAATTCTCATAATTTATTTATTTGATTGGCATTTATAAAAATATATTCTTAGAACTTCCGGGACAATTTGGAAATTCAAGAGTAAGGTATTTTGCCAACTTGAGCTTTGCATTTGGTTTGGCCATTTTGGGCAATGCATTTAGTTTGGAAAAAGTGAGGAAGGGTTTTTGGCTTCCTTTGTTTTAACTTCCAATTGTTGCTTTAATTTAGTTTAGTAAATTTTAGATGGATGCCATGATGCAATGCCAATCAAAAGTGAAAATTTGGCCCATATTTTAGGGTACCAAATCTGGGCTGTTACAATGAAGCTGATGACGATGAAGTTCCCTCCGCCACTTCTCGGAGTGGAGAGTTGGAGGAGGATGATGAAGATGAGGAGCCGTTGCTAAAGCGGCTGAAGCGAAAGAACGGCGACTCTGCTTCGGCTTCGTCACCCACGAAGCAGACGAACGTGGAGGACAAGGAGGAGGCAAGCGAGTCGTCCTCAGGCGCGAGGCGCACGAGTGACCTCGCCGAGCCTTCGGTCGTGCCTCCCCTCGACTTTGCACCACCGACTGAGTTTGCGAGGATGGCCTCCGTCTCCCTGGGGAGTGAAGATGATGTGGATGTCGCCAGGTTAGTCGCGTGACCCTTGCCGTGTTTTTGTCGAGTGTGCCTTTTTGATTTGCAAGTCCTTGAATTGAGTTGTCTTGTCATAGCGACCGTACTGACGCTGCTGGTTCTTCTCCTCGTGAGGTAGAGCACACTTCTGCTCCCATGATCGAGCAGGCTGCGAAGACGACCGGAGAAGAACCTCAGGCAGGTGACGCTTTGGCCTTGAAGTCTTCGACCTCCTCCGTGCCAGAGAAAACTACTGATGCGACTCCGGCTGACGCTGGGCTGCTTGAGCATGTAAGTGTTCTTTGACTTGTTCTGCAAAAGCTGTATCGGGTGCGCGAACAGCGCT
This sequence comes from Puccinellia tenuiflora, assembly GCA_012064385.1. Lineage (NCBI taxonomy): Eukaryota > Viridiplantae > Streptophyta > Magnoliopsida > Poales > Poaceae > Puccinellia > Puccinellia tenuiflora. The sequence continues at coordinate 16,402 of QRDG01001415.1, forward strand.
CCCGATGGGAGTAGCCCCCGAAGATGTGCGTGACTAGAATAGTCGGGCGCAGATTGATGTCCTTGTATCTTCCGCAGCCATTCTATCGTCAACAGATGGAGGGAGCCGCAGCCTTCGTCCGCATGGAGCAGGAAAGGGATTGACTTCGCGCTGCTCTGGAACAGGCGAACAGTGAGTGTGAACCCTTGTGTTTGAGGAGTGCTGCGACTGCCTCTGTTACTAACTTCCCTCCGTTGATCCGTAGGCGAGAAGGAGGTCATGAAGAAGCGGGTCGCGGAGCTGGAGAAGTCGCTGGGCGAAACGCAAAATCGTGAGCGAGCCCGGGATGATCTGGAGAAGACCCAGGTTGAACGCTTGCTCGCACTCGCCGATGTTATTGGAAGTAAGTATCTCGGCTCATTGCCTACTTTGTCTTGAGTCGACTTCTGATGTCTTACGAGTATGGTCTTCTCTTTGTTGCTCAGAGGCGTGCGGAGGCGCTCCTCCGGAAGGGACCTCCAGCGAGAATGTCACCTTGGTGGTGGCTGTTGGCTTCATTGACCGCGTCTACGCGTATGCTTTGGCGGCGCTGCGGAAGTCGACAGGCGCCTTGGCGAGTGTGCACCAGAGCATCTTCCCTAGCAAGCCAGCGCCAGTTGCTGTCGACGCGCTTGCGGCTCCGTTCGAAGGCAATGCGACCACCTTGGTGGACTACACGCGTGCACAGATGGTATGCGGCTCAGAGCTCACTTTCCAGCTACTTCTTGGTCATCAAGTCGTAGGCGATTTTGAGAAGGTTTTCAGCGATTTCCCTCGGAGGCCTGATGGCAAGACTGGCATGTGCGAGTCAACTAGCTGCAAAGCTGGTTGCCACCTTCGAGAAGAAGATTGCCAAGGCTGCAGAGTTGGCCGCTAGAAAGAGCCGTTCTCGGTCGGGGTCTGTGATGTAGACTCCGTTCTTTTAGGATTCTTCTGCTTTTGGTTCTTCATTTGTAATGAACTGTGTATTTTGCATGTCTTCTGGGCGCGATCACGCTGACGTTGAAATGTGAATTTGTGCTTTCGAGTCTTCTTTCATATCTAGGCTTGAATGTCTTTTCCTCGCTTGACGCTGTCGAATTTGGCAGTCTGAGATGGGCGAAGCTACTGGGGTTGCTGGAACGACTGGCGTGGATGACGAGGAGGACACCTCTTCGGCTGCACCTAGTCGCCGTCGTCGTCGATCTCCTCCGGCTCCTGAGCGAAGTGTAAATGACCAGCGGGTGTTCACCTTCTTGAGGAACAAGGTTGTTGAGCTCGAGTCGAAGTTGAAGGTTGCTGATTTGGAGTTGGAGCGCTTGAAGTCGCGGCCCGTTGCGCCGTTCTCCCAGCGTGAGGAATTTCTTCTTGGTCAGATAGATTTGATCAGTCGACAGCTACAAGGTTGGCCTTCTAGCGCTTCGCTTCGGCTTCCGTCTCCTTTTATTGCGCTTAGTGCTGGGTCTCGATGCAGATGTGAACTCTGACTGGAAGGCCGAGCTGAGTCGAGTGGACGAGCGGGTGGAGAGAGAGGCCGCCGGTGACTCACCCGAAGCGCGTCAGTTTTGGTCGCACAAATCCGAAGGTAGAATACTGGCGCGAATGCTGGATCGCACCTGGCGGGCTGCTCTGCTCTTGGAAGGTTGTAGGAAAACCCTCTGGCAGATCAACAGGGTGTTCTTTCCACACAACGAGCAGCCTAACGAACTGGTTGCGTTGCTGGAGAGATTCCGCGAAGGCAAGGCGTTGAAGAAGATCGTGCGCGCTCAACTTGTTGGAGGGGCGAATGTGGCGCTGGCGTACGTTCGAATGCACCGGCCTCACCTTCCCCTGTACAAGGTGTTAGATGGCTTGCCTGGAGAAGATGACTACGCCGAAACCCTTGCGGCTGCTCGTCAGATGATTGAGCAGGTCAAGAGCTGTAGTGAACACCTTGTAGGGCCATTGGATGCTCCAAAGGACGAGCCTGTAGAATAAGAGTAGTAGACTGCTGTTTTATATGGTTAGCTTGTAAAGGAAATTTTTCCCAAGTGGAAATACAAGTGTATGTATGCCGAGGTGGGGGTAGTCCCCGAGTGAGTGAACTGCATATTATAGACTATTGTAAACCTATATGGCGCAGCCCCCGGGCGGATCGAGTGCGGCCTAGGTGTGTCATGTCGGACCTGTGCGGCGCAGCCCCCGAGTGCTTCGGGAGACGGCCAAGGATTTTCGGGTGGAACCGGTATGGCGCAGCCCCCGAGTGCGTCGGGTGGCGACCTAGGTTTTACTTAGACCTGTGCAGCGCAGCCCCCGAGTGCTTCGGGTGGCGGCCAAGGATTTTCGGGTGGAACCTATATGGCGCAGCCCCCGAGTGCGTCGGGTGGCGACCTAGGTTTGACTTAGACCTGTGCGGCGCAGCCCCCGAGTGCTTCGAGTGGCGGCCAAGGATTTTCGGGTGGAACCTGTATGGCGCAGCCCCCGAGTGTGTCGGGTGGTGACCTAGGTTTTACTTAGACCTGTGCGGCGCAGCCCCCGAGTGCTTTGGGTGGCGGCCAGGGATTTTCGGGTGGAATCTGTATGGCGCAGCCCCCGAGTGCGTCGGGTGGCGACCTAGGTTTGACTTAGACCTGTGCGGCGCAGCCCCCGAGTGCTTCGAGTGGCGGCCAAGGATTTTCGAGTTGCTTGTTGACTGAAAAGTAAGGGGGAGAACTTGTTCCGCAAATCATTTCATTGTTTTTCGAGTGCGTCTGGAACCTGCCACTTCTTGACATTGTACACTTTGTTACAAAGGGGAGTCGATTAGGCGTAGAAGCGGCGCAGTTGCGCAACGTTCCACGCGTTGTTGCAAACTGTCCCCGTCTTCGAGTCCTTCAGGCGGTAAGCTCCGCCGCCGAGTGCCTTGGTCACGATGTATGGACCCTCCCACGGGGAGGCGAGTTTGTGCACCTTCTTCTGCTTAAGGCGAAGGACAAGGTCACCAGGGACGAACGCTCTTGGCCGCAGTCGACGCCCGTGGTAATTGTGTAGGTCTTGCTGATACACGGCTGTGCGGGTAAGGGCGATGTCGCGTGCTTCGTCCAGGGTGTCCATGTCGTCCTCGAGTGCTTCTTCTGCATCGGACTCGTCATAGGCCACCACTCAGGGGGCGTCGAACTTGATGTCGCACGGCATGACTGCTTCTGCGCCGTACACCATGAAGAATGTCGTGTATTGAGTGGATCTATTTGGCGTAGTGCGCAGACTCCACAACACAAACGGCAGTTCTTCGACCCAGGCACCTGCAGCGCGCCTCAATGGTACTCGCAGGCGCTTCTTGATGCCCTTGCAGACTAGGCCATTGGCCTTTTCGACCTGTCCGTTGGACTACGGGTGCAAGACATATGCGTAGTTGAGTTGGATGCCTTGCTCGGAGTAGAAGTCCTTGAATTCGTCAGCTGTGAAGTTCTTGCCGTTGTCGGTGATGATGCTATGCGGCACTCCGAACCTGAAGATGATCGACCTGATGAAGTTAACTGCCGAGGAGGCAGTCGAACTTGTGATAGGCACGGCTTCGATCCATTTTGTGAACTTGTCGACTGCCACCAAGAGATGAGTGTGTCCGCCCGGAGAGGATTTCTTTAATGGACCCACCATGTCAAGTCCCCATTGAGCGAAGGGCCAGGCGAGTGGTATAGTCTTCAGTGCTGATGCCGGTGCGTGCGGCTTGTTGGCGAACTCCTGGCAGCCGATGCATTTCCTCACGAGTTCTTCTGCGTCTTGCATTGCGGTGGGCCAGTAGAACCCCGCTCGTAAGGCTTTGGCTACCAAGGCTCGACTGCTGGCGTGATGTCCACAGATGCCGGCGTGGATCTCGAGCAAGATGGCTTGACCGTCGACTGGGTCAATGCACCTTTGAAGGACTCCTGAGATGCTTCGCTTGTAAAGCTCCCCGTTGATGACGGTGAAGCCCTTCGAGCGGCGGATGACGCGCTTGGCTTCGACTGGGTTTGCTGGCACCTTCTGCTGCAATATGTAGGTCAGGTATGGGCTCGTCCATGTGGGTTCAATCAGCATTACCTCCATAGGCTCCTTCTCCGTGCTGGGCGGGTCGGTGGTGCTTGTTGTCGATGTAGAGGATCCCGGCGTGGGCCGGAGCTTGACGGAGCGTTGCGTGATGCACTCGAGGAAGACTCCGGGTGGCACTGGCGCTTTGTCTGAGCCTAGGTTGGCGAGGGTGTCAGCTTCCTTGTTGCTCTCGCGGCCGATGTGCCGCAGCTCGCAGCCGTCGAAGGTGCCCTCCAACTGGTTGTACAGGTCCCTGTAGGCGATCATGTTGTCGGCGATGGCGTCACATTGCTTCATGGTTTGTTGCACGACGAGGTAAGAATCTCCGTAGATCATCAGGTGAGTGGCGCCGCAGTTCTTGGCCATCCGCATACCGTGGATCAGAGCCTCGTATTCCGCCTCATTGTTGGAGGGTGTTGGGAAGTTCATCTGCAGCACGTACCTCAGCTTGTCGCCTTTAGGTGAGATGAGGACGACTCCTGCCCCTACTGATCTGAACTTCTTGAAGCCGTCGAAGTACATTGTCCATGCATTGGACAAGTCGGGTACATCTGGAAGCTGGGCCGCTATCCATTCTGTGGTGAATTCTGGAAGTACCTGGGCCTTGATCGACTTCGGGTGCGTGTACTTCAGCCCCCAGGGCCCTAACTCAACCACCCACTTGGCGACTCGTCCGGTCGCGGCTTGGTTGGTGAGGATGTCGGAGAGCCCGGAGGAGCTTACCACCGTGATGGGGTGCTCGGAGAAGTAGTGGACAACCTTCCTTGATGTCATGAAGACTTCGTACGCTAGCTTCTGGTAGTGCGGGTACCGCTGCTTGGACAAGGTTAGCACTTCACTGAGATAGTAGACGGGCCGCTGAACAGGGTGACTGTGCCCTTCTTCTTCTCGTTCGACTACGAGGACCGTGCTGACTACCCTGTTTGTGGCTGACACGTAAAGGTACAGCGGCTCGTTCTCCAGCGGCGCCACTAGTACTGGAGGAGTCGTGAGGGTTTTCTTGAGTTGGTCGAATGCTTCTTGCGCTTCTTCGGTCCACTCAAACTTGTCTGTCTTTTTCATCAGTTGGTAGAAAGGCAGGGCCTTTTCTCCCAACTTACTAATGAACCGGCTGAGAGCTGCGACTCGGCCGGCTAGGCGTTGCACCTCACGAAGCTTGGTCGGTGCTGGCATTGCGAGTATGTTTTGCACCTTCTCTAGATTGGCTTCGATTCCTCTTGCAGAGACGAGGTACCCGAGCAGTTCTCCAGCTGGCACGACAAAAACACATTTGTCCGGGTTTAGCTTGATCTGATACTCGTTGAGCGCTGCGAAGACCTTGCGGAGATCTGCGATTAGAGTGTCCTCTGTTCGGGTGGTGACAACTATGTCGTCGACATAGACCTGGACGACCTTCCCGATTAGCTCCTTCAGGCAGGCTTGCATTGTGCGCTGGTATGTGGCCCCAGCGTTCTTCAACCCGAAGGGCATCATCTGGTAGCAGAACACACCATGGGGTGTGATGAATGCTGTTTTCTCTTCATCATCGATGTTCATCCTGATTTGCTGGTACACTGAGTAGGCGTCCAGGAAGGATAGGCGTGCACAACCTGCAGTCGAATCGATGATCTGGTCTATCCGCGGGAGCGGGAAGTGATCCTTGGGGCAGCATTTGTTAATGGCGGTGAAGTCGACGCACATGCGGAGTTTCCTCGTCTTCTTCTTCTCCACCAGGACCGGGTTCGCTACCCAGTCCGAGTCCTTGATCTCTCGGATGAATTTGGCGTGGAGCAGTCGATCGATCTCTTTGCTTATTGCATCTCGCTTGGGTCCTGAAAAGCGTCACATGGTCTGCTTGACGGGTCTGGCATCCTTGTGGACGCGTAAGGAGTGCTCAGCGAGTTCCCTAGGTATGCCTGGCATGTCAGAAGGTTGCCAGGCGAAGATCTTCCAGTTCTCACGCAGGAACTCGACGAGCGTGCTTTCCTATGCGATAGGCAGACTCGACGACACTTTGACTGTCTTGCTGGCGTCCGTCGGGTGGACCTGATGAGTTGTTGTGTCGTCAGTCGTGTTAAAAGCGGCATCCTTGGCTGGCTTCTTGCGTGGCGGGAAGATGGTTCTGTCGTTGTCGACTGCAATCGCCTCGAGGCGCTCTTCCATTCCGAAGAACTCGGAGATCCTGCTAAACTCGCGGTCGCAGCTGTTGGAGCGGTCGAAGTCACCGTGCACCGTGATAACGCCCTTGGGTCTAGGCATCTTGAGCATGAGGTAAGCATAGTGAGGTATCGCCATGAACCTGGCGAAGGTTGGGCGCCCGAGTATTGCATGGTACTGCGACTCCCAGTCGACTACCTCGAAGTCGATTGATTCCCTCCTGAAGTTTTCGGGTGTGCCGAAGATGACGTCGAGTGTGATCGTTCCCATGGGCGTGATTGCTTGCCCTGGTACTATGCCGTGGAAGGTGGTCTCGGACGCCGCCAAGTCTGTCATTGGCCTATTTATCCTTTTGAGGGTGTTGGCAAAGATGATGTTGATGCCGCTACCCCCGTCCATGAACACCTTTTTCAGGGTTTAATCCCCGATCAGAGCTTCGACTACCAGAGCGGCGTGCCCGGGTCGTGGTACTGCAGGTGGATGATCTGCTCTGGAGAACGTGATTGGTGTCTCTGACCCTCTCAGGTAATCGGGTACTACAGGTGGACAGGTGACAGCTTGGAAGACTTGGCGAGTAATGATCTTCTGGGTCCGGTTTGAGGGGCGCCCCTTCTATATCATGTTGAGTTGTCCGCGTGCCGCTGGATATGCGTCATGGACCGCTGGTGGGGCTTCTAGCTGCAGCTGCTGCTGCTGTGGAAAGGCTCCCGCCGCCTGTGCTGGATTAACGACTGCAGGTACGGGTGCGGGTGCTGCCTGGAGAGCCAGCTGCGCGACTGGCTGCGCTGCGGGTGCTGGAGTGACTATCCTCTGCATTGCTTCATATATCCTGCATGCCTTTTTGCAATCCTTCAATAGGTGGCGAGATCCCCACTTGCCCGTTTCCGGGTTCCTGAACATGTGGTGCTTGCAGGGTTGCTCCAGCTCTTCCTCCGGGCTCAACATGCGCCTCTGCCATTCTCGTTTACGGTTCCCGTTGCCGCGGTAGCTGCCACCACTGCTTCGATTGTACTGCCCTTGGCTGGATTGGCGACCTTGATCGTCGTCGCTTCGGCTGTACTGCCTCTAGCTATACTGACGACTGCTGTCGCGCTCTTCATAATCACGGGGGGTTTGGAATCCCGCCGCTACTAACTCTATTGAGTCAATGCCGCTGTATCGCGGCTTCTTCTTCTTCTGGCGTCCTTCCCGCTAGTTGCTTGGCCCAGCCTCATTCTCTGGGGAGTAGCGTGAACTATCACGGACCGAGTCCTCTCCATCTGCCCACTGGTTGGCTATCTTCATGAGCTCAATCATATTCTTCGGCCGGAGCCTACCAAATTCCTCGCGGAGGTCACGGCGTGAGACGCCGTGCATGAAGGCATCCATCACTCGGTCTTCTGAGGTGGTTTCCATGGTGTTGCGGAGCAAGGTCCAGCGCTGGATGTACGACCGGAGCGACTCGTCTCGTCCTTGCTTGCACGCTTGTAACTCGACGAAAGTCGTCGGTCTCGAATATGTCCCCAAAAAGCTTTTAATGAAGGCGTCCGCGAACTCATCCCACGTTCTGAAGGAGTTCTTGGGTTGAGTGTTGAGCCACCCGCGTGCAGAGCCCGTGAGCATCAGCTGGATGTATTGCATGTCCGTAGTCGAAGTACAGCCCTGGCAACTGCATGCTATGAGGTAGTCTTCTAGCCAAAGTCTCGGGTCCTGCTTCCCATCATACTTGGCTGTTTCTGCCGTGAGCTTGAAGCCCTTGGGCATTCTTGTATCGCGGATGTTGAAGCTGAAGCACGCGGCGCCGCATGGCTCGTAGTCGCCGTCATCTCGGTCGTCAGCATTGGGAGTGCTGACCGTCCGCTGGGTGCGGCTGCGGTCCACCTTACTCTGTGTAATGACGTTGCGGAGGTCTTCGCCTGGCTGCGGTTGTCGCAGTTGTCTTGGCGTCGGGCCTGCGAGTGCTGCGAGCTCGCGGTCGCGGCGACCCCGACCTTCTCGCACCCTTTCTGTCGGCGTCTTGTTCGTCAGAGCTTCTTCTACTGCCTTGATAGACATGATCTGCTGCTTGTGGAGGAGAGCACGCGCGTCGCCCTCGGGCGGCTGCGTCAGTCGCAGGTATGTTTCGACTGCCATGAGTGCGGCTCCGGGCGTTTTGGGGACAGGTATCCCGTCTGCGTCTTCGCTCATGTAGGATGATTCGAGGTTGCGGGTGACTCCAGCGCGGTCTCCTTCAGCCATCAGGGGCACGCGGGCTCTGTGACGCCTAGCTCCCTGCGAGACCTCTATCAAGGCAGTGAATGAGTAAGCGGCCCTCCTGGCGCTCGACACGTCAGCCTCCTCTTTGCGTCGGAGTAGCTCGGCCTTCTCTGCGCGGAGTCGCTCGCCTTCCTTCCGGAGCAGATATTGGACCGCCAAGAGGTCCTCCCGTGGTGCGTCTGGCGGTGGGTATGTGCCCTCCTCGACGTGCTTTAGTGCTCTAATTGCCATGTCGCGGGTGATGGTGAGTCGCGTCACCTGGTCCGGCATGACCACCTCCAGTGGGTATGCAGGTTCGTCGCCGTTGCCTCGCGCTGAGCCGATCATGAAGACTTGCGCGGGGTACGTCTGGGCAGTGGGGCTGATGCTTCCACTGCTGCTTCCGTCATTCGAGCCGTGCTCGGAGTCGAAAATGGCTGCAACGTGGTGGGTACCACAGTCACCGTTGAGGTTGTTTCCCTGGAACTTCGCGATCTTCGCTGTGGACGCGAGGAGTGATGTCGCTGTCGACGATGCGGGCGTGATTGTCTTGTGGACGATCTCGTGACGTGAAGGCGTGATTACATTGTCGAAGTAGACGTAGGTCTTGGTCTTGCCCACGACGCGATCGAGGTAGTCGAAGTAGACTTGATCTGCGCAATGGTCGTCGAAGTGGTCGATGTAGTCGTAGTCGATTCGATCTTCTCTGCAGTCGAAGATGTTATCGCCACAGTCGCAGCAGATGCGATTTCCACGACAAGTGAGGGCGTGGTTGTTGCAGTTGGGGCGGGTGCGATCTTCTCAGCAGTCGAAGATGCGGTCACCGTAGTCGCCGCAGATGGGATCTCCGGAGCAGGTGAGGGCGTCGTTGACGTAGTCGAAGTAGATGCGGGTGCCACCACCGCGCGCAGTGCGATCGCCGTGGATCTGAGTGCTCCACAGCTGTCTATGAAATAGTGGAGGGTACCGAAGGTAATCCACATACCTTCATGCAGATCGGCGTACACCGAGCGGTGGATCGGCGGGTGGCAGACGTACTCGAAGGAGCCGAAGCGGATTGGCTCCTTGGTGAAGACGTTGGTCTTCAGAGTCGATGGAGCCGGTGCGACCATGATTCCAGCGCTCGTTCCTTCCCACAGACGGCGCCAATTGACGAGGTGTGGACTCGACAAATCCCAAGGTTGTATACCCCGGGTTGTTTGAGGTGAGCGCTGGTGATCACAACGGCTGACAAGCAAGACGATTTACCCAGGTTCAGGCTCCCGAAGGATAACACCCTACTTCCTGCTTGTCTGGTATTGAATGGTGAGCTGTGGCTACAATGGCGAGATGGCAATCTCGCTAAGGTTTGTGGTGGCGGCTATGAGCTTGCTTACCCTAGACAAAGGACCCTCCTAGCCTTTATACTGCAGGCTAGGTCTCGGGTGAACGGTGCCGATGGCGCTTACAAGATGGTATAACCTATCTGTCGACTGTCTTGGGCCGCACGTCGTCCTCCTTGGGCCTTCCTTGGGCCCTCATCATAAGGCTGATAGGCTTGGCGTGACCCAGGTATCACCACCGTGGGGTAGTCAAAGAGTAACCCCACGACACAGACCAACACTACATATCACGTACTAGAACCGGAGGCACTTAGTAATGCCTCCAAAAGTCCCAAAAGTGCCTCAAAATGTGTTTTTTGAGGCAAAAATAAAAAAAGTTGCGGGATCGGATGGGATCGTATCATATCGATGGTATTCGCTGGAAGCTGGATCTTATATGCGAGTATGTGATTTGCATCACCGCCCCCACATAGCTAGGTTTTCGAGAAAATGACGCAAAACCACCACAATTGGGGCTGAGTTGTCTGGTGCCACCAAAATTGAGGCAAGTGACAGAAACCACCTATTTTGCGAACGGGTTCCATCTGATGCGCATCAACGGCTACTCGCAGACCAACACTACATATCACGTACTAGAACCGGAGGCACTTAGTAATGCCTCCAAAAGTCCCAAAAATGCCTCAAAATGTGTTTTTTGAGGCAAAAAAAAAGTTGCGGGATCGGATGGGATCGTATCATATCGTTGGTATTCGCTGGAAGTTGGATCTTATATACGAGTATGTGATTTGCATCACCGCACCCACATAGCTAGGTTTTCGAGAAAATGACGCAAAACCACCACAATTGGGGCTGAGTTGTCTGGTTGCCACCAAAATTGAGGCAAGTGACAGAAACCACCTATTTTGCGAATGGGTTCCATCTGATGCGCATCAACGGCTACTCGCAGACTGACGAGGTGTGGACTCGACAAATCCCAACGTCAGCAGTGACGTTTTCTGGCGCACTCTACGTCCGATGGGACGTGACAATGTGGTCCCGTTGTCAGTATTGACCAGAAACAGCGGTTGCCGCTTTGATCTGACCGTTGGGCGCGAAAATTTCACGGTGTGATGATGGCGCCTCGATTCCCGTGCGTAGCGGGCGGTGTGGCCGGCGACGGTTGCTATCTCCGCGCGACACGTGGACGACCAGATGAAGGTTGGATAGAGTGACTACATTGAGGACGGCCTGGATGAACTGGCCCCGCGGTATATATTTTTCACCGCGGCGGCGAACAGTTCACTCCATCCCCATTCTGCCATCGCCTCCATTGCCTTCTCTCTGCCATTGTTGTTCCTTCCTTCCAGTTCCTTTTCTCCGCCCTCCATGAGCAAGGCCACGATGAAGAGGGGGAAACCTGCTGCTGGCGCCGTCGCCGCCGCCGAGGCGAGCGTGATGAAGAAGCCCGACGGCGACTGGGCGAAATCGTCGGTGAAGAAGGCCGACCTCGAGGCCCTTCGCGCGCAAGGTCTGCTGCCGCCGGCGGAACAGGCGGCGGTGCGCGTTCTCGGGAAAGAGGTATTCCCCGCTCCTCGCGAGGGGGAACGCGTTTGCTTCGTGGATTTCCTTCCGCGGGGTTTCGGGTTCCCCCTCCACGATTTTGTCCGTGGTCTCCTGTACGCTTATGGGATTCAGATCCATGATCTGACTCCCAATAGTGTCTTGAGCATCGCGAGCTACATCGTGCTTTGCGAGTGCTTCCTGGGAATCGCACCCAACTGGCTGCTGTGGAAGTCTCTGTTCCTCGTGAGGAGGAATGTGGGGAAAAGCAAGCAAGTGTACCCAGTCGGCGGCTTCGGCATCCAGGTGCGTGGCGACACCACCTATTTCCAGATGAAGAAGTCCGACTCCGTCCAGGGGTGGCGAAAGAAGTGGTTCTACATCAGGTTCGACCAAGAAGGGCTTCCCGACTTCGTGGCTGATCGCGAGTTGCGGAAAACGAAAGCTTGGGCGCATCCGCTGTCGAAGGAGGACAGGGAGGCGACTCAGCCCTTGTTGGCGCTCCTTCATGGCCTGCTGAAAAGCCTTGGGCGCGAGATAGGTGGAATTCACCTTATTGCCACCTTCTTCAGGCTTCGGGTGCAGCCGCTCCGCGCTCGCGACCATCCAATGTGGGCGCGTGAGGCCGCCGGCGATGAACTCGACGATGACACCGTCGAGTCGAAGGTGAGGAGCATCACTAGTCTCCGAGCCGCTGACCCATGCAACGTCAAGTGCCCGGTCAAGCCGTATGGACCTGATAACCCTGTGCCTGAGGTGAGCTTCCCGTGCTTTAATTTTGTCTTGTGTCTTTCTTCTGTCGAATCTTCTTGCCTGACTCGAATGCCTCATTTGCTGACAGGGCCGTTCGAGCTATGTTAGTCTCCCTCCGTTGATGGAGAATGGACCTCACGAAGAGGTAGAGTTCCCTGAGGAGGATGAAGCTGATGACGATGAAGTTCCCTCCGCCACTTCTCGGAGTGGAGAGTTGGAGGAGGACGATGAAGATGAGGAGCCGTTGCTAAAGCAGCTGAAGCGAAAGAACGGCGACTCTGCTTCGGCTTCGTCACCCACGAAGCAGACGGACGTGGAGGACAAGGAGGAGGCAAGCGAGTCGTCCTCGGGCGCGAGGCGCACGAGTGACCTGGCCGAGCCTTCGGTCGTGCCTCCCCTCGACTTTGCACCACCGACTGAGTTTGCGAGGATGGCCTCCGTCTCCCTGGGGAGTGAAGATGATGTGGATGTCGCCTGGTTAGTCGCGTGACCCATGCCGTGTTTTTGTCGAGTGTGCCTTTTTGATTTGCAAGTCCTTGAATTGAGTTGTCTTGTCATAGCGACCGTACTGGCGCTGCTGGTTCTTCTCCTCGTGAGGTAGAGCACACTTCTGCTCCCATGATCGAGCAGGCTGCGAAGACGACCGGAGAAGAACCTCAGGCAGGTGACACTTTGGCCTTGAAGTCTTCGACCTCCTCCGTGCCAGAGAAAACTATTGATGCGACTCCGGTGGACGCTGGGCTGCTTGAGCATGTAAGTGTTCTTTGACTTGTTCTGCAAAAGATGTATCGGGTGCGCGAACAGCGCTCCCGATGGGAGTAGCCCCCGAAGATGTGCGTGACTAGAATAGTCAGGCGCAGATTGATGTCCTTGTATCTTCCGCAGCCATTCTATCGTCAACAGATGGAGGGAGCCGCAGCCTTCGTCCGCATGGAGCAGGAAAGGGATCGGGTTCACGCTGCTCTGGAACAGGCGAACAGTGAGTGTGAACCCTTGTGTTTGAGGAGTGCTGCAACTGCCTCTGTTACTAACTTCCCTCCGTTGATCCGTAGGCGAGAAGGAGGTCATGAAGAAGCGGTTCGCGGAGCTGGAGAAGTCGCTGGGCGAAACGCAGAAGCGTGAGCGAGCCCGGGATGATCTGGAGAAGACCCAGGTTGAACGCTTGCTCGCACTCGCCGATGTTATTGGAAGTAAGTATCTCGGCTCATTGCCTACTTTGTCTTGAGTCGACTTCTGATGTCTTACAAGTATGGTCTTCTCTTTGTTGCTCAGAGGCATGCGGAGGCGCTCCTCCGGAAGGGACCTCCAGCGAGAATGTCGCCTTGGTGGATGCTGTTGGCTTCATTGACCGCGTCTGCGCGTATGCTTTGGCGGCGCTGCGGAAGTCGACAGGCGCCTTGGCGAGTGTGCACCAGAGCATCTTCCCTAGCAAGCCAGCGCCAGTTGCTGTCGACGCGCTTGCGGCTCCGTTCGAAGGCAACGCGACCACCTTGGTGGACTACACGCGTGCACAGACGGTACGCGGCTCAGAGCTCACTTTCCAGCTACTTCTTGGTCATCAAGTCGTAGGCTATTTTGAGAAGGTTGTCAGCGATTTCCCTCGGAGGCCTGATGGCAAGACCACGTCCCTTAGTGGTGTGAAGGCACGTGCGAGTCAACTAGCTGCAAAGCTGGTTGCCACCTTCGAGAAGAAGATTGCCAAGGCTGCAGAGTTGGCCGCTAGAAAGAGCCGTTCTCGGTCGGGGTCTGTGATGTAGACTCCGTTCTTTTAGGATTCTTCTGATTTTGGTTCTTCATTTGTAATGAACTGTGTATTTTGCATGTCTTCTGGGCGCGATCACGCTGACGTTGAAATGTGAATTTGTGCCTTCGAGTCTTCTTTCATATCTAGGCTTGAATGTCTTTTCCTCGCTTGACGCTGTCGAATTTGGCAGTCTGAGATGGGCGAAGCTCCTGGGGTTGCTGGAACGACTGGCGCGGATGATGAGGAGGACACCTCTTCGGCTGCACCTAGTCGCCGTCGTCGTCGATCTCCTCCGGCTCCTGAGCGAAGTGTAAATGACCAGCGGGTGTTCACCTTCTTGAGGAACAAGGTTGTTGAGCTCGAGTCGAAGTTGAAGGTTGCTGATTTGGAGTTGGAGCGCTTGAGGTCGCGGCCTGTTGCGCCGTTCTCCCAGCGTGAGGAATTTCTTCTTGGTCAGATAGATTTGATCAGTCGACAGCTACAAGGTTGGCCTTCTAGCGCTTCGCTTTGGCTTCCGTCTCCTTTTACTGCGCTTAGTGCTGGGTCTCGATGCAGATGTGAACTCTGACTGGAAGGCCGAGCTGAGTCGAGTGGACGAGCGGGTGGAGAGAGAGGCCGCCGGTGACTCACCCGAAGCGCGTCAGTTTTGGTCGCACAAATCCGAAGGTAGAATACTGGCGCGAATGCTGGATCGCACCTGGCGGGCTGCTCTGCTCTTGGAAGGTTGTAGGAAAACCCTCTGGCAGATCAACAGGGTGTTCTTTCCACACAACGAGCAGCCTAACGGACTGGTTGCGTTGCTGGAGAGATTCCGCGAAGGCAAGGCGTTGAAGAAGATCGTGCGCGCTCAACTTGTTGGAGGGGCGAATGTGGCGCTGGCGTACGTTCGAATGCACCGGCCTCACCTTCCCCTGTACAAGGTGCTAGACGGCTTGCCTGGAGAAGATGACTACGCCGAAACCCTTGCGGCTGCTCGTCAGATGATTCAGCAGGTCCAGAGCTGTAGTGAACACTTGTAGGGCCATTGGATGCTCCAACGGACGAGCCTGTAGAATAAGAGTAGTAGACTGCTGTTGTATATGTTTAGCTTGTAAAGGAAATTTTTCCCAAGTGGAAATACAAGTGTATGTATGCCGAGGTGGGGGTAGTCCCCGAGTGAGTGAACTGCATATTATAGACTATTGTAAACCTGTATGGCGCAGCCCCCAGGCGGATCGAGTGCATATTATAGACTATTGTAAACCTGTGCGGCGCAGCCCCCGAGTGCTTCGGGTGGCGGCCAAGGATTTTCGGGTGGAACCTGTATGGCGCAGCCCCCGACTGCGTCGGGTGGCGACCTAGGTTTTACTTAGACCTGTGCAGCGCAGCCCCCGAGTGCTTCGGGTGGCGGCCAAGGATTTTCGGGTGGAACCTGTATGGCGCAGCCCCCAAGTGCGTCGGGTGGCGACCTAGGTTTGACTTAGACCTGTGCGGCGCAGCCCCCGAGTGCTTCGAGTGGCGGCCAAGGATTTTCGGGTGGAACCTGTATGGCGCAGCCCCCGAGTGTGTCGGGTGGTGACCTAGGTTTTACTTAGACCTATGCGGCGCAGCCCCCGAGTGCTTCGGGTGGCGGCCAGGGATTTTCGGGTGGAATCTGTATGGCGCAGCCCCCGAGTGCGTCGGGTGGCGACCTAGGTTTGACTTAGACCTGTGCGGCGCAGCCCCCGAGTGCTTCGAGTGGCGGCCAAGGATTTTGCGAGTGGAACCTGTATGGCGCAGCCCCCCGAGTGCGTCGGGTGGCGACCTAGGTTTGACTTAGACCTGTGCGGCGCAGCCCCCGAGTGCTTCGAGTGGCTGCCAAGGATTTTGCGAGTGGAACCTGTATGGCGCAGCCCCCGAGTGCGTCGGGTGGCGACCTAGGTTTGACTTAGACCTGTGCGGCGCAGCCCCCGAATGCTTCGAGTGGCGGCCAAGGATTTTCGGGTGGAACCTATATGGCGCAGCCCCCGAGTGCGTCGGGTGGCGACCTAGGTTTGACTTAGACCTGTGCGGCGCAGCCCCCGAGTGCTTCAAGTGGCGGCCAAGGATTTTTGAGTTGCTTGTTGACTGAAAAGTAAGGGGGAGAACTTGTTCCGCAAATCATTTCATTGATTTCTTGCGAGCAGACCGCCTCATTAAAACCCTTCCAGTCCCCTCAGGTACCCTGGCGAGGGAAAGAGTGCGTCTGGAACCTGCCGCTTCTTGACATTGTACACTTTGTTACAAAGGGGAGTCGATTAGGCGTAGAAGCGGCGCAGTTGCGCAACGTTCCACGGGTTGTTGCAGACTGTCCCCGTCTTCGAGTCCTTCAGGCGGTAAGCTCCGCCGCCGAGTGCCTCCGTCACGATGTATGGACCCTCCCACGGGGAGGCGAGTTTGTGCACCTTCTTCTGCTTAAGGCGAAGGACAAGGTCACCAGGGACGAACGCTCTTGGCCGCAGTCGACGCCCGTGGTAATTGCGTAGGTCTTGCTGATACACGGCTGTGCGGTTAAGGGCGATGTCGCGTGCTTCGTCCAGGGTGTCCATGTCGTCCTCGAGTGCTTCTTCTGCATCGGACTCGTCATAGGCCACCACTCGGGGGGCGTCGAACTTGATGTCGCACGGCATGACTGCTTCTGCGCCGTACACCATGAAGAATGGCGTGTATTGAGTGGATCTATTTGGCGTAGTGCGCAGACTCCACAACACAGACGGCAGTTCTTCGACCCAGGCACCTGCAGCGCGCCTCAATGGTACTCGCAGGCGCTTCTTGATGCCCTTGCAGACTAGGCCATTGGCCTTTTCGACCTGTCCGTTGGACTGCGGGTGCGAGACAGATGCGTAGTTGAGCTGGATGCCTTGCTCGGAGCAGAAGTCCTTGAATTCGTCAGCTGTGAAGTTCGTGCCATTGTCGGTGATGATGCTGTGCGGCACTCCGAACCTGAAGATGATCGACCTGATGAAGTTAACTGCCGAGGAGGCAGTCGAACTTGTGATAGGCACGGCTTCGATCCATTTTATGAACTTGTCGACTGCCACCAAGAGATGAGTGTGTCCGTCCGGAGAGGATTTCTTTAATGGACCCACCATGTCAAGTCCCCATTGAGCGAAGGGCCAGGCGAGTGGTATAGTCTTCAGTGCTGATGTCGGTGCGTGCGGCTTGTTGGCGAACTCCTGGCAGCCGATGCATTTCCTCACGAGTTCTTCTGCGTCTTGCATTGCGGTGGGCCAGTAGAACCCCGCTCGTAAGGCTTTGGCTACCAAGGCTCGACTGCTGGCGTGATGTCCACAGATGCCGGCGTGGATCTCGAGCAAGATGGCTTGACCGTCGACTGGGTCAATGCACCTTTGAAGGACTCTTGAGATGCTTCGCTTGTAAAGCTCCCCGTTGATGACGGTGAAGCCCTTCGAGCGGCGGATGACGCGCTTGGCTTCGACTGGGTTTGCTGGCACCTTCTGCTGCAATATGTAGGTCAGGTATGGGCTCGTCCATGTGGGTTGAATCAGGCATTACCTCCATAGGCTCCTTCTCCGTGCTGGGCGGGTCGGTGGTGCTTGTTGTCGATGTAGAGGATCCCGGTGTGGGCCGGAGCTTGACGGAGCGTTGCCTGATGCACTCGAGGAAGACTCCGGGTTGGCACTGGCGCTTTGTCTGAGCCTAGGTTGGCGAGGGTGTCAGCTTCCTCGTTGCTCTCGCGGCCGATGTACCGCAGCTCGCAGCCGTCGAAGGTGCCCTCCAGCTGGTTGTACAGGTCCCTGTAGGCGATCATGTTGTCGGCGATGGCATCACATTGCTTCATGGTTTGTTGCACGACGAGGTAAGAATCTCCGTAGATCATCAGGTGAGTGGCGCCGCAGTTCTTGGCCATCCGCATACCGTGGATCAGAGCCTCGTATTCTGCCTCATTGTTGGAGGGTGTTGGAAGTTCATCTGCAACACGTACCTCAGCTTGTCGCCTTTAGGTGAGATGAGGACGACTCCTGCCCCTGCTGATCTGAACTTCTTGAAGCCGTCGAAGTACATTGTCCATGCATTGGACAAGTCGGGTACATCTGGAAGCTGGGCCTCTATCCATTCTGTGGTGAATTCTGGAAGTACCTGGGCCTTGATTGACTTCGGGTGCGCGTACTTCAGCCCCAGGGCCCTAACTCAACCACCCACTTGGCGACTCGTCCTATCGC